>CM045762.1:3327328-3583233 GCA_025200525.1 Camellia lanceoleosa | reverse complement strand
ATTTGGGAGAAGTGGAAAATACTTGTTTGCCAAGCATCAATTGTTACTTACCCTTTATGAGTTTCCAGAGCAGTCTTCTCAAAATAAATAAATTTTATTTTTTCTACCAAAATTTGAGTGTTTAATGAAGGTCAAATTAGCTTTCTAATATTATTTATTGGCTTTCAAAAAGTGAAATTTCGCTTTTCTGCTTCTCATTCCATGATTTTGTTTATTACTTCCTGGTGAGAATGAGAATGTTAGGTTAAAAATTGGTCTAAGAAGGTGGTGCACGGTACAGTGAGTTTCGCCTTCTTACTAGTGTGTAGTTCTTCCTTGAAGGTCACATTTTGTAGTTTCAAAATGGACAAGTATATGTTAGTAATGGTTCATGTTGTTTAAATGTTGCTCAATGTGACCTTGGATATGCATGTAGGCACCCTTTTGTGAATTCATTTCAGTGGAAATCACAACTTAATTCTCTATTATGTTTATGCTATCTATATTTTTTTTTGTTGTAGAATATTACAGCTTATAGCTACTTTCTAAACTTGCAATGTGATCTGATGATGGTAATGTGTAGTGAACCACCCCTGTCACTCAATCCTTGTAAGGGAACCGTTGCTGCTGTTTGCAGGAGTTCACACAGTCAGGGTAAGTTCTTTCTATCAGTTAACATCTCATGTTGTTTGTCTTTTGGCTAGAAATCTTTGACTATTGTTTACGCATTTCCGCCTGACAGACAAGTTTTTATTATTATCAATCCAGTTGTATGTTAAATTTAATTTAATTTTTTGGATAGGTAAGGTACAGTTGAGACTCTAACTTGAGTCTCTTTATTGGGGAATGTGACCCAAGCCGCTGGGTGTCCCTTATAGAAAAATTCTAAATTTATTAGTTAGTATTAAGGTATATTTATGTGAAAGAGGTCAGGTTTTGCAGGGTTATATTTCACCCTGCTTGGTTGCAAGAAAATAACAGTTTGTTGACAATGGTTTCGCCTAACTCATCACTGGCCAGCACACCAGTTAAGATGTGATAAACTACCTGATATTGAAGTTGAGAGACCAATTTAGGTGTGTTCTAGGCAAAGTTTTTTTGGATCAAAAGAAGAAGAAAAAAAAAATTATTTTGAATAAACAGCAAGAATTTGAGAGGTAATTCTTATCAAAAGAATTTTAAGAGGTAACCTTATGATCCATGAAACCTTGGAGTGTTAGGGGTGATTCTTTGCAGAGGGTCTTCACCCCTGCTGAGAAATAAGGCTGGCGTGTGTGCCAAGTGACTTGCTTGATCAAAAGGAAAAAAGTATATTTTGAGGAAATGTAAATGTAGCAAATTAGAAAACTTTGTGATCCTTGAAAAACTAACAATACAATCCATTCTTTTTTGCAGAACTCTTGGAGTTTAGAAGAAAAAACTTGAAAGCAAAAAATTTAGGTTGAAGGTTTTTGAAGCTAGATTAAGCTGATTTTGTGTATTTGACCTTTTCAGAGTCAAAATGGACCTGTGGTCTGTGCCTTTGTATGTATTTATTTAATTTTCTTTTCTCTTCTATTATTATTTTCTGTATACCATGGGTTTGATCTTGGCTCTTGCATAGCTTATTTTTGTTGCAATTTCTTACCCTTCTGTTTCCTAAGCAGGGTGTAAGACCTTTTGGTGTTTCACTGCTGGTTGCTGGCTTTGATGACAAGGGTCCACAACTATATCAAGTATGTCATTTGGGTCCTCACTTGGTACTGACCTTAATTGTGTTATGAAGTTGCCTAGTTGATTCATTCATTTCCATTTGTGGTTGGATTACCTTCTTTACTATAAAAGTTTAAGATCTATTTATACAAACTAGTTTTTATTCCTCTTCAGCTGGGGTCATATTCTCGCTAACCAGTTAATACGTTTTTTCTTTTAAAGGAGTTGTGGAGAAGCATTATATGTTAGTGATGACACTTGTAAAATATCTTTATCATATCACGGGTTAAGATTTAGTGGTTTTCATTAGCACCCCAAAACACCAAAAAAAAAAAAAAAAAAAAAAAAACCCCCACCAATTTTGAGTGCTGTCCCTTGATTGGTTGCAGTTATTCTGTTTGGTCATGCATGCTCTGTACCCATACAGAGAATATTCGTGTCTGTACGGATAAATGAAGTAGAGTTGTCAAGATTGATTTATGCAGCTCCTATTACATGCCTTAAAATAAACCAGTTTTTATATCGTGAGTATTAGTAATTTTAAATGGCACACTGAAATTGTTGGGAGGAGGGACTTGTTTGTGCGTAGAAGGAGTGAATACCATTTAAAATTAACAAACAGATCAATGTGCTAACTTTTAATTATGCTATTAATCACAATTGCAACCACACACTAATTGCATGTAAAATAAATAGACATGATTTATGTGAAAGCCCTGAGAACGGAGAAACCTATGGGCACACCAAGTCAGATAAAATCCATCATCAATTCACCTCGTGGCTATGAAACCCAACAATCTTCTCTTGATCTTATAGCAATTCACAAACTTCACTCCGATCCGTGGTCCTTTTGGCCCAGTTACTGAAATGACCAATGGGTAGGTATGCAGTGCAACTTTGTGCTTGTTTTGATAAAAAATACTTATCATGAAACTGACTTAAGTGTTTAGAAAATCATAAAGCTTGGTTTCAATGATTGAAAAAAGATGGGTTTTATAAAAATCTTTTTTCTCCAAAAACATAAGGTTTCTCTTTTTAAAGTATCAAGAGTTTGCACAGAAGAAACCAAGTTGCTATCTATAAGTTTCACATAAATTGAGCACACATCAAATGGGGCTTATAGACTTTAGGAAATTGGAGCAGTGGGTCCTACTGGACAATCTTTCCAGAACCCTTGTGGCCTGCTTGAGTGGCCTTCATGCGTGCTTCGATCGAAGACCCTTTTTTGCATTATTTTATCTTGAACACCTTTCAGGACTATGCTACGTGAAAAAGGCTCCATTTTGTGCAATTTTGAAACACTTGCCTGAAAATTCTTAACACAATATGCTCATGCAACTATACTGTAACACACATTATTAAATTTTTTAGGTCTCTACTAAAAATTGATTCTTCAGGCTTGTTTGTTGTTTGAGGGTGTAAATTTGTGTTGTAGGTGGATCCATCAGGTTCATACTTCTCTTGGAAAGCCTCGGCTATGGGAAAGAATGTGTCTAATGCAAAGACATTCCTTGAGAAGAGGTGACTTAATTTTGTTGCTTACAAATTTCTGCATAAATGTTTTCTGTTAGCTGGTCAGTTTCTATTAGTAAAATGAAAAAATATCTTGAATGTTTGGCTGTTTTGTTGGATGTTAGGGTAGTACATCACCTTCTTTTCATCTTATCCTATTTAATGCTAGTTTTAGCTGAGCTTTCAGCATGATTTTTTTTTACCCTTTGTGATTTGTTGTCTTCCTCTCCATATGACCATAAGCTTTGACAAAATCTTTGCATGCTGTTTAAGTTCTTGCTTGCTGGCAAATGGTCATTGTATTATGTCCAACTTCACTTTGTCAAATCCGTGAAACTTCATGGAACAATAGCTAGACAACGGGAACTTAAAAACTTTGGGATTTGCTAGTTTTTCTTTTGTGCTTAAATGAGTATACTTCTTAGAGGTTTTTTTTTTTTGGTTTGTTTTGCTTTGTGGTTGGCTGAGATCTTATAGGATGATTTGTGCATTCCATATGGCTGAGCTAATCTTTGCCAAAATTAGATTTGAACTAAAACCCTTCTGGTTTAGGGCTAAAATGGTCTTTTCCCTTCAATGTTTGTAATTGTGAAGTACTTCCAAGTGGCGCAATGCAACTTATGTAGTAATAGTAATTAATCCTATGAAGCACGGACACGGATACGGACACTACGTAGATTTCAAAAAAATGGAGACATGGACACGGGGACACGGCAAATTATTATTATTATTTTTAAATATATATGTTACGATTTGCTATGTAGATTAATTTTATATTACCAAACAATCAAAATTAATAAAACTAATATTAATTTAATGTGTATATAAAGACAATTACATTTAAACATTATAAACATATGTTCTATATATTGTAAACATTATATAAAGAAAAAATCAAATATATAATAAAAATAAATTTATAAAGAAAGAATTAAATTAAGAATACATACATATATAAATATATATATATAAATATCTAATCATAAAATAAATAAATAAAAAAAGAAGAAAGAAGACAGAGAAGCGATATAATATATGTAAATTAAAATATAATATATATATAAATAAAAATATCTGATCAATAGAGAAGAGAGAGAAACGAGATAGACTAGAGAGAAGACAAAGAGACGAGAGAGGCGAGGTGAAATAGAGAGAAGAGAGCAGAGAGACGAGACAAGAGAGAGATGGAGATCGATTGAGAGAGAAGAGAGAGACGAGAGAAGAGAGAGATAGAGATGAGAGCTTTATTACTTACTAGGTCGTTCGGTGATGGAGATCGACTGAGAGGGAGCTCAATGGAGATTGAGATGGAGATTGATCGAGGACTTCACTCGATGAACGAAGTTTCTTTTCTCTTCTTTCTTTTTTTTTTCTTCTGATTTTGGATCTCTTCTTTCTTTCTTCTTCTTACTGCCGTGTCCCATACCAAAAAAAAAACAAAAACAAAATAGGACATGCCCTGTATGTGTCCGCACGCCTCCTTGTGTCCGACATTGCTATTTTGAAGTGTCATGTTTCATAGAATTAGTCAGTTTTAATAATTCTGTTGATTGTCGGTGTTTCAATTCTTTTTAGTTTTCTGGAACCAGTTCCAAGTCTCCATTCATGATTTGGAGTTAATCAAGGTGCTTCTTACAGGTACACAGATGATATGGAGCTTGATGATGCTGTCCACACAGCAATCTTGACTTTAAAGGAGGGGTAAGAATTATGTTGTCCAAATAGCAATCACTTGTATTAAAAGATGTACCATTCTAAATGAATCTAAAATTCATGCTAGCTTTGAGCTTGTCCTGTCATGACCCTTCCATAGTGTTTTGGTATTTGGTCCCACTAGTGCATGCTTAGCTCATCAACTAATGAAGAATATAACTTCTCTTTTTGCATATTTGTCCCAGATTTGAAGGACAGATCTCTGAAAAGAACATTGAGATTGGCATAATTGGCACTGATAAAAAATTCAGGCAAGTTATCCTTTTTCCTGGTGTTTGAGTGTTTGAGTGTACTTTTATGATCATTTCAATGTTGATGCTCGGAGAATGATTATTCTGGCATGTTTGTTTCCATTGCAGAGTACTAACACCATCTGAAATTGCTGATTACCTGGAGGAAGTTGAGTAATTAGAAAATGAGAATATTACAGAATGAGACGCAAAATCTTTCTCTGAAACTAGGTTGTTCTACCCTTAACGTTGAAACTGGTTTTATTTGTTGAAATTTGTGAATTGAAAACGTCCGTGAGACCAGTTACTGTTGTGGAAAATATTCTTGTTTATGGTTACATTAAGACACAAAAATGGGGAAATTTGAATTATCAATGATCAACGATAAAACATTGTGTTCTTCTCTTCTCCACTGCTGTTTGAAATCTTTAGGTTTGCCACTATGTTGTTCTGCTTAAGAGAAAGCTATTGCTCAATGAGTGTTAATTCAATCTGTTTGCTAAAGCTGTTGTAACTATACTTTGGTATTCTTATTTTGATTATTGTTCGGAGTAATGCATGTTTTGGCAGCCTGTACCTTATTAATTTGTCAGGACCACCAAGACTGGTTGGCATTCTAAACTGTGAAATTTCAGTGTGTTTGCTGCATCTTTGCTAGATGTCCACGGAATTATTATAGCAGGTTGGTCTAAAAATTAGGTAGTGAACATAGGGAGCGTCTGTTTGCTCATCCATTTCACCCACCCGTTTATCTGCATCTCCAGGAGGAGTAGATGTCTATGGATGAACCAAAATCATCTCTATTCTATTTTCTTTTCTTCCAGTTTTGTTCATCTTAGGTATCTTATTCACAAAGATGATTTTTCTGGCATATAATAGTTACAGATGGGTTATATATATAATAAAGTAGAATAGGATTATTTTTGAAAATGTGTCAAAATGTCCAAAGATACATTTGTATCTATGGTTGAGATTAATTTTCAAATTCATCAGAGTCAAGATTTCTTTAATTTTCACTCATTTGCCTGCTTTGTCTCCCCCTCTTGTTCACTCATGTATTCTCTCTCTCTCTCTCTCCTACCTACTCACCCGTCTTCTATCTTTTTTCCCATTTTTATTCACTCATGTATTCTCTCTCTAGCCCACCTTCCTCCCTATTTCCTTTTTATTTTTTTATTCCCTCCCCTCCCCCCCTTTTTTTTTTTTATTTTTCTCCCTATTTTTTTATTTTTCCCTTTTTGTTCATTTATTTTATTTATACCGTGCTTTCAGGCACAGGCATATACTAGTATATATATATGAAGGAAAAATTATGCAATAGTCTCGGAGTACTACGTGGTTGTACTCCCTCACTAATAATCGGAGTACTACGTGATTATACTCCCTCACTAATAATCATTTATTATGTCTCTTCTTATTTCTCAATTACTCAATATAAATAATTAATACTCTACTATGCATTTATCACTTAATAGAATTGTCCTGAATTCGTCATGAATTCAACCACAGCTTACATTAATGAAATCTTCTCATAACAATGCATGCATGTTTATGTTTATATAATTATTAGTACATGCATGCACGTTTATTCAGCGCAATGTTACATGCACAAAATTTTTTTATAAAAAATATTACAGAAAATGCATTGTGTGGTTTAGATTTGTTTTAAGCATAATCCACTCAATGCTTAAAATGAATCCCAATTGCACATTATTATACTTTTTATGTGCATTTTCTGCATTTTAAATATGTTGAGCTTTAGGAGGAGTGTCGCCTTCAGGAGGAGAATCCTACCCATTGATGATGTCGGATTCACTCCCATTGTGAGTAGGGTGTAGAAAATGATTTTATGTAACTCTTCTTGGAAAATAGGGTATTTTCTTTTATAATTATTTTGGAAAATAAAAACAAATCACAACCAAAACAACCTCTAAAAGCAAATCCATATTATTCATTGGCTTATGCTCTTATCTTTGTCCTTTGAATCTTATTGCTTCATAGGATTACTTTAATTGACATATATAATCTCATGAACTAATAAAATTAAAGAGGACAAAGAAGGGAGTAGGAAGGAGAAGCTAGTGATATAAACTCCAACAAATGATGGGTTGTTTTTAAAAAATTTGCAGAAAACAGTCCCCAATCAAATTTTCTGATTGTTTTGAAAATGAAAACAAAAATAGAAAGCAAATCACAACCAAACAGGCTCAAAAACAATAAATCATGAATTGAGAGAGAAATACGGAAAACCAAGAGGAGAAGCAACAACATCAGCCCAATGAACCTCATCTCCATTTTTTTTAAAAAGTTCTTAGACCTTTGTCATCTCATTTACGAGTGATTCGCAAAAACAAAAGAACCAGCTTTTATTGTAATACCAAGCATTGTTGTTTATAGTAATACCATTGATGTGATAATTCTACCAGTTGTCACTTTCATTAGGAGCTAATATTAAATGGCTTTTCCTAGCTAAATATTAATGTCTACTTCTCAAAAATAAGACAAAATTGAGCCCTAGATATATATGGCTGATTTGATTGGCTTCTATGAGATCTGAAGTCATTTCACTTTTTAATAAAATTAAGATTTACTTCAAGATAAACTCTCACTAATATTATAGCATTAATATTCTACAACCTCATTGTATATTTGTCTTGATCCAAAGTCTTATCCATTGACTATCAATAGGATTTTGTCATTTTAAGAGCAATCTTGTGCTAAATGACTTTGTACCCCCATCTATCTACCTTGAAATCTTTAGTATTTTGCTCATTAAACTAAAAATATTTATTAATTAAAATTGCTAGATCAAAAAGCTCTCCTCCCCTCCCATCTCCGATTATTATATTTTGATTTGAAAGTAATTGTTATATTTTGATTTAAAAGTAATCAATCGATGTCATGCATCTCTAAGAGGGCTAGATCCACCCAAGTACAAGACTGATCCCACATAACGGTCAGACACTAGGCATAGAACCCAAACACTTTTGAAAAGAAATCAAGCCCCTACCACCTCATTACAAGTTTTACTATTTAGTATTTTAGCTATAATTTTCAAGTACAGTTCAGAGATTCTACTATTGCTTAATTTTCCACTTATGGGCTGACTGAGGCGCAGTCTCAATGCCCTTGTAGTATCGGGATTCAAGCTCATGGCTGTTCCAGTCCTTGACAAAATGTGAAAACAGATCATGTGCCGACTCTGACGAAAGATCTGAAAAAACATGTTTTTCTTCCTTCAGCCATGTTGCAAATTCATTGTTCTTAGAGAAGTAGTCATCCATAGACAGCACTTGGAAATTTAGTTTCTGAAACCATCCCACAAAAGAGAGAATAGAGCAAAAATTAGGAAACAATATGCACATCCAAAATAAATATGTTAATAATAGAAATAATATCCTCACCACCCAAAGTTTCTGGTAGTATAATCAAATAAGAGTGTAAACAAGAGAAGACACTAGTGAGTGTTAAATGACTCAAGTTTTATCCAAAAAAATTAACACGTTAATCCATGAATGAATTAAAACAAAGGTGTATTCCATTGTTAATCATGATTGTCTGGACCCTATGTTAATTTTATTTTTAGAAAATTAAAAAAAAAAAAACTTTTTTCTTTCAGATCAATTGAGGGAAAACATATAAGAACTTTCACACCAATGTGCTCCCTGACGTCATTGCCAGTGGCTGTCTCAAACCACCCCTTCATATCCTAAGGCATGACTTAAACCTAGCCTCATAGCCTCGCCAGCCCCCATGGACAAACTCTCCTACAAAAATGAGGCCTACCTATCCTCTGGGGCTTCTTCCTTGCTACAATTCTCTCTCTCTCTCTCCCTCTCTGCATCTTTGGTGATCTTGGGCCATCTTAGTGTATATTATGATTATCAGAGGGCCCATGGCCTGTCCAAATCACAAATGACCACCCCACACACATTCAAAACAACAAAATGAGTAATCAGATTAATCGTAAATGATAAGACCAGCCCTAATATTCCTGTAGTTCACTGCCTTAGATGGCAGTAATGCAAAAAAATAAAACCAGGATTATCTGGAGCAATAAGTAAAAGACTAAAACACAAGCAAACAAAACAAACTTTGACCTAACACTATTAACATGGGAACAAATTACAGCTTACAGCATTTTCAAGGGAATACTAAATAAGAAAACTCACCGACTGATCATCATGCTTGCTTCGTTTACTTTTCTGCTTCTCTTTCGATTTCTTTTCTGGAGCAATATCAGCAAATCAGTATAATCTCAAATTTTATTAAATCCTCATTTTTAGTAGCATTAGTAGAAATATCATCCCTTTTGGAGCTAGAACTCTCAAACTAGAATCCAAGCTACAAAAAGAATATGACTGAAATTGGATGCCCAATCAAACCAGCATGGAACAGGAGAATACAAAACCTCCAGTTCCTTAACTTATGAAACAAGAAACGGTCAATATTTGAAAATTTAACAAATCATCAAGATATATGCACGCATGTAGCTTCATGATAGAGTGGGCAAAGTCTCAGGCAAAATGAATTATAATAGGTAAGATGTCCAAATGTCATTTTTCCTAGTTATGCTGGAAAACAATGTTTTGTGGGCATCTACAAGATCAGTATCACCACTAGTCTTATAGCCCACATTTCCAAGACAATGTGAGGAGTTTACCTCAGTGTATAAGAAAAGAGAAGGGATGAAATATATATGCCCTGACCTTACCCCTTGAGAACTTTAGGAAAAAATTATAACCCTGTACAATATTAAATGATATTCCATTCTGGTTGCTTTCATTTGCAAGTTGTGAGGCAGAAACATGCAAGTTTTGGAGGATGTAGACAAAAGGTGGAGGCAGAAGGGGCTTTGTGGGTGGTGATGGGGCTGCAACCTCAAGAAAATGCAATGCCCCTCTTGAAATGATCTCTTTGTTCTATGGTTGTCCACCAATTATTTCATGCGATACTAGACTTGCTACAAGTGATCTTTAATTTTAACCAACTTTAGAATTAGATTTAGATCTCAATCATGTAGTAGGATATCTGCAGCCCTAGATTTAATTCTTCAGGCAAATATTGTTGAACTACAGGAGGAGGCTGACCAAATGACTATACAAAGCCTCTCAAGGGGTAGGATTTGGTTGACGCATGACATGACAGGTGGTATCAAACCACCATTCAGCTAAAGGAACCCAATTCTTAGGCCTGTCAATCACCTCCATACCATACACATACATCTGAGGCAGGTTTCCAAACATCTGTTAATGACCTTTGTTTGTCCAAAATGGACTGGTGAAAATTGAGTATCTGTTTTAAACCCTAATACCAAATACACTTCATTTGATTTTAGAAAGGAACACCCACCCATTTCAGATTTGAAACACACTATATGAATAAAAAGTAGATTAAAAAAGAAATAAATAATCAACAAAAGACAAACATTGTCCTCCTGCAAAGTAATATACTACATATGAATCTAAAAATACATGATAAAAATAAAAAAAATTAAAAAATAACCTTTATCAGTATGGTGTTTGGAAGACCTATGAGAATTCTTGCTCCTCTTGGGTTTGTCTTTCTTTTCGGTCTTACTGCTCTTGGCTTCTCATCTTCTTCTAAACGTCTTCGTTTTTTGCTTTTCCTATCATCTATCAAATTCCAAAGAATAAACCATAAATAAGTAGAAAGATTGCAATTGCAGAAGATGCACACACATGCACATCTCTCAAATCGAATTATCATTCACCAATTTAGGAGAATGAGTCTTCGATTGGGAGTTAAATATTCCCAGGAACCAAACACTACCGAAAGAATTTAGAGAGAGGGAGGGAGAGAAAGTGAAAAACCTACAGACTCGTAAACTGAGCTTCTCTTCTTCTTCTTCTTCCTCCTCTCCTCCTCCTCCTCCTTGGAGCTCCTCTCGCCGCCCATCACCACCGCCTTCGATTTTCCGTCGCTAACAGAACGAACACAGACGCTAGTAGAGAGAGAGAGAGAGAGAGAGAGAGAGAGAGAATAGACTTGGATGGGCTTGGCCTTGGTATTGGGCTATCTCACAATTCATGCGATCATAGGCTTGGGCTTTAGAAGGCTTCTTTTCTTTTTGTCATAGAAAGAATAAATCCAAAGGTCGTGGAATGAGTTCTAATGGGCCTGTCTTTATTATTAAAATGATTGGCCTGGTCAGATTTTTTTGAAATTCAACCCACGTTTCAGTGACCCGTTTGTTTTATTTTGGGTTGTTTGTCGTTCATTTTATTTATTTTTTATTTTTCAATTTTTGTAAAATTGTTCAGTGTAACTTATGCTATTATTTCACCTAATCATGATACATTTTTGTTATTTTCAATATATTGGAGCTTTTTTTGTGCAATTTTCCCTATCTTGGAGATTTTTTTTTTAAAGATCCCTGGTATTAAGATTTAGCATAAAGGGCACTCAATATTTTCATAATGTCTAAGATCCCTTAATATCGATCCAGAGAAAATTCGACTTAGAGAAAATTCGATCCAAAGAATTTTTCTAGATAAATCACAGAGAAAATTCCAAATTTCTCTGGATACATCACAGAGAAAATTTTACATATTACAGACACTAAATTTCTTTGGACACATCACAGAGAAAATTTTACACATCACCCACACCAAATTTCTCTGGACACATCATAGAGAAATTTTACACATCTCCAATACTAAATTTCTCTGGACACATCATAGAGAAAATTTTACACATCACCAACACCAAATTTCTTTGCGTTCAAACTAGAGAAAATTGAAATTTTTCTGAGTTCAAACTAAGAATTTTTTTTTCCTTTTCCTTTTCTTATTTCAACTTCTGTTTATTAACAATACTGTTGTTGTTGACCATTACTCCATATCCAGTTTATGCAACCATAATATTTCTACAAAACCCTTTACAATGACATTAGACACTACAAGAAAATATAGATTTCGCGACTAAAATTAATTTTTTCGTCGCTGAAAGTAGTACAAATGGTGACTAAAATGAATTTAGTCGCCAAAATTGGTGACTTTTGCCGACTAAAAGGGTTTAGTCGCCGAATACAAGGCTTTAGTGACTATAAGGCGCTTTAGTCGCCTAATGTGGGGTTTTAGCGACTAAAAGTCGGTTTAGTAGCCAAAAGTGATGGTTTTGCGACTAAAATAATTTAGTAGCCAAAAGTGATGGTTTTGGCGACTAAGACACGATTGGTTGCGATTGTAGGTGTTTTGCCGACTAAACAGATTGGTCGCGAAAGTGAAGGTTTTTGGCTACAAAAAAAAATAGTAGCTAAAATCGAGTATTGCCGACTAAAATTCAGTTTAGTAGCTAAATGGACGCTTTTGGCGACTAAAAGTGTTTAGTCGCCAAAACTACTTATTTTTAGGCTTAAACTTAATTTTTGGCCACTAAATTATAATTAGTAGTCAAAATGATAGAATTGGCGACTAAAAATTTAATTTAGTCGCCAAAAGTGACCTAAATTTTTTTTAGTAAATAATTTATTTTTTACATAAAGTATATTGAATTAAAAAAATTATATTTATATATTATTTTGTATTAATAGCGGTTAATATACTATATAAATAATATATATTGCATATATATTCATGTGATATTATAGTGGCATAGTGGAGGGAGTGTGTTGCAAAAGTTTGGCGTGTGTGGTGGTGGGATGTCTGTGTTCAAACTCATGAAAGCAACAGGTTCAACATTTTTTTTTAAAATATGCTTTTGGCGACTAAAACAGGTGGTCGCCAAAAGCTTCAGTTTTGGTGACAAAAAAAATAGTCGGGAAATGTATAAATTAAAAAAAATAATAATTTACTATTGGTGATTAAAAATTTAGTCGCCAAATGTATAATTAAAAAAAAAAAAAAGAGCTTTGACGACGAAATTTGTGGTCGTTACAGAGTTTGTTTTTGGCGACTAAAAGTGAGTTAGTCGCCAATACCTTCCGCAACGGTTTACCAGCGACCAACATGGCGACTAAAAAATTTAGTCGGGAAAACCTAAAACCCGACTTTTGGCGACTAAAAATTTAATCGCTAAAAGTGATTTTTTTTGTAGTGAGAATTAAACATTCAAAAAATACAAGGACCAACCAACATTTCAATCATTAGTGAGCATTTTGTGTGGTATGATTTTCTTACCTGGCTAGATCTAGATTATAGCGATCCCGGTTTTTCTCGTCATATATTGTGTTCCGGACTTAGGTTCCGTGGTTATATATTGTTGTCTTATCCTTGCTTCCATCCTTAAATTCTTTGTATTTGAGTTGTGGGATGTATTGGTTAGATTTGGAACAAGTTGGTTGTGAGTTGACTCAAATAGTTGCTGTCCAGATTTTGACTTCTTCGCTCGAGCGAGGGTTCCTGCGCTCAATCGAGCTTTATGTGGTGTGTCTCTTTGCTCGAGCGAGCACTCTTGCGCTCAAGCGTGCGTCTGCATCTTTGAAAAACCTGAAAGTTGGTGTTCTTCGCTCAAGCGAGGCTTGTTTCGCTTGAGCGAGCAAGCCCTATGTTTTGTGTTCCTTCGCTCGAGTGAGAACTCTTGCGCTCAAGGAACGTTTCTTGCGCTCCAGCGAGGTTCTCTTGTGTTTGGTCGCTTGAGCGACCACTCCTTCGCTCGAGCGAGCCTTGTATATATCAGTTCGCAGCAGCGTGATTCTACCTCACTTTTTTATCCCTATTTCTCTCCAAACCGTAGATCCAGTTGTCCCTATCTTCACACACACACACTCTCTCTCTCTCTACAAATACACGTTGTTCTAGAGGTTCTCTACCCTAGTCCCTTTGTATAAAAGTTAGAGCTTGGCTCGGGCTATCTATTGATTCGAAAAAGGTTGGTTTTGGAGCATTTTGGGTTTTCTTCTTCTTCTCTTTTAAGCTTCTCCATTTGAGGTGGGGATAATCTACTCAATCTTATGAGCTTTAACATAAATATTAGTCATTTTGTATAAATTGTGAGATTTGGAAATTTTGAGAAGTTAGGGTTAGAAATTTGTAATGTTTGAAAAGGGTTTTTCCACTTTTGGGCTCCATTGTGAATGCGAGGTCTAAAAAAGGGTTATGTGTATATAATTGATATAATTGGGCCTTGGGTGCAATATTTGAAAAAGGGGGACTAGTGACCTAATTTAAATTGAATAAAATCATTGTATGATTAATGAAATAAATTGTGAAAATATGAAATTGATTTGGAAATCTTGAAATTGGATGGAATTGGGATTAATTGGTGTAGTTGGATTGATGAATCACTCATCTATGAATAATGTAATAAATTATCTGCTTAATAAATTTATTTATCTGCTTAGAAATAAGCTTTTGGGCTATCGGTGGAGGATAGTCTTGATTGTTGTAGATACTGCATGATGATTAGATAAATTGAAACTAATCAATTGAATTATGTCATTGAATATGATGGTTGGATTAAAATATTGAATATGTGAATTGTTGGGTCATTGTATATGCCAACATGTTTAATACATTGTATATGTATCTTTGTATGTGAGGAGATACGGGATGTACTCCATTGTGTGGGAGGAGATAGGGGATGGACTCCATTGATAACTGTTGGCCGAGTGTCTGTGTGAAAGTCCAAATCTTATTTATTTATGGGTGCTAGTTCCTAGGATGTAGTTCCGTGAAATGGCAAGTGTATGGAAGTGCATGAATGATGTTTCTAATTGAAGCGTTAATATTATGAGTTGTAGTCTCATTTTAAATTGATTTGGATAAATGAAAGGAAATGGGTTGAAGCGTGATATAAATGTTGTTTGGTTATAGAAGGAATGTAAGCTGATATATAAGTGCTAAATATTTATCGAATGCTAGTTTTTTAGTTAATTCTCATACACTGTTTAGCATATCTCTACTAGACTTTGGCTCACCTTACTTGGGACACCATTTTCGTGCATGTGGCATGCCGCCTCTAAGGTCATAGTTTGGGAGGTCTCGAGGTCAAGTCTCTTTTGGTTGTTTTGTTTTATGCTATATGTTTTATTTTCCAAGTCAAGGCTTTAATTGTAAAGGGCTTTTTGACCCTCTCTTGTTGGAACCAAGTTATACTTGGCAAGATGTAAGCCCGTAGGGCCTCCATTTGGTTATTAACATGTAACCTCTTTTGTAAAGAACACTATGATGGATGTCAAGATGCTGTTTCTTGTATCAAAATTAGAGCTTCAACATAAATAAATAAAATAAAATAACTCATAAAAGGGTAAGAGTAAAATGCAAAATTATTAATTTGACACCAATTGATACACATGTGAAAGTAGATTTAGTAATTTGTTGTAAACTAATGAAAAGGTAATTGCTGAATAAAGTTGTCACTTTCTTGGATATATTTGTTTTAATTTGACACATTCAATCATATCTAGGTAAATTTACTTCAGAGACAATACTTTCCTTGTGAGAGGTCAAAAGATTAAAAAATAAAAAATTAATTTCTTGATTTCAAAAACATTACATTTAAAAGATTAAATTACTTTTAAAAAAATTGATTGGTAAAATAAAAGTCAGTTAATATTTTCTTTGAACAATTTTTTTTATCTCATTTTAAAATTAATTTGTGATTACCGGGTCCTTGTTTTCTTTATTTTACTTCTTTCTCCCTCCTCTTTCTTTTTTTTTTTTTTTTTTTTTGTTTTGTTTTATTTTTTTTATCTTCGTTGGATTAATCACGGTTAAAATTAGTCCTCTAAATAATAGTCTTTGTTTTCGTTTTGTTCGGGGACTTAAATCTCTCTTGTTTCGGAGGATGCGCGGCTGAGTCCGGAGTACCCAAGAATGAAGTCGGAAAATTCTGGGCTGGAGGCCAGGGGTCGCACGTGCGGGGAGTGAAGCCACACGTGTGGAATTTAGGGGATTGTTTGGCTGGCTTCTGCTTAAATTGCAGGTGCGGAGAGAGAGGTGCGGGAGAGGAGCCCTGCACGTGCGGGGATGAGGGTCGCACGCGCGGGAGGGGCGCTCCGCACGTGCGGGGAAGGGCACCGCACGTGCGGCAAGCGGACAGTCCGAAAACCCTATTTTTCTTACACTTTTGGCTGAACTTGTAACACATTTTGGGGCTTTCATTCTCACTCTAAAACCTATTTTCTTCTCCTCCTTCGCTCTAGAAAACCTCCCCAAACATTAAACCGTCTTGATTCTTGTAATCCTTGGGGGTTTAGATCATTATCCTCACTCTCAAATCTTGAAGATCTAGTTGGGGCTCTTCCTGGGGTGATGGAAATCAAGGCTCCTTCTCATCCTTGAAGTTAGGGTTTCACTTCTTCTTCTTCATCAAGCTTAAGGTAGGGATTTCTTGAGTTATATATGTGTGTTATGTCATATTTGTGTTGAATTTGATTTTGTATCAAATGTAGAGAGAGTTTCTAAATAAATAGGTTTTGATTTCACTTATTTCTTTGATCTATTTACCCATGAGGATGTTCTTTATAAAAACTCAAGAAAAACATGATTTTGGTTTGGTTTCACCATGAAATGGGAAAGGATTGGGTTTTTGATGAAACCCTAGAAATTGGGGGTTTTTAGAAAATATGAGAATAACCATGAAATTCTTTCTTTCTTGTGTTTAAATGAGTTAATGGGTGTGCACTTCATAATGTGACATAAAGAAATGATACTTTTCTTGATGTAAGAGAATGGAAGACTTTTTAAAGACTAATGTTGAATGCATGGATATATTTAATTGTAAGATGAGAATTGTTGTGTACTATGGAAGTGTGAAAATCATAAGTATTGGAATTAATGTTTGAAAACATTACATGTAGTCATGATGAGACAATGTTGCTAAGAATTGTGAAAGGTGAAATTGTGGCTAAGTGTAGATGACATATGGTTATCTTGGGGAAGAGCATTGAAAAGAGGTAATGGAAATATGGTTGTTGGCATTATTGTAGAGACTTTGAGAATGGAGACATGTTATGAGATATGAGAAATCATCGCATTGCATACTCACTTATGTTATTATTAATTTTGCATTGTAAATTTCGATTGAAGATAATTGTTTCATGAAAGAACATAATAATGCAATGAGAACTATGGTAATGTAAAAGGGGTAAATACGTGGTAAGTCCGGATAAGGGGTGTAGTTGAACTTGATAAGTTGGCCTAAGTGTCCATGATGAAAGACCAGAAACCTGCGCGGATAGGTGTCAAGCCTCCCGGTTAATACCGGTAAAAATGACAGTTTGATAGCACTTGTAGAGTCTACTTGCAGACACTAGTCTAAGGATTACCAGTGTCGTATTTACCGTTCCTATTGTTTTAAATTGAAAGTTTTGAGATGTGTTGAGATTGCAAGTTTTTATTTAAAAATGGAAACCTTCAAGAAGAGCATGAAATGAATTTTCTTTAAAAAGAGCATGGCATGGACATTTGCATTTTTATTGAGAATTACATAACTGTATATACTTTGTTAAAATTCTCTACTGGGCTTTATGCTCACCCCTATGGGATTTTGGTGCAGGTAAAGATGTAGTGATTCCGCCGAATTGAGGGCGTGGATATTTTGTGAAGAGTAATAACTCTCTTATTTTTGTTGTGAAATTTTTGTAAAGCCAAGGGCTAAATATGTATGGGTCCGTGAGACTATTTTGTGTAACCGGGCTATTGCCCTGAAAGATGTAAGCCCTTAAGGGCATTTTATTGTTTTAAGACTGGATGTTTCACATGCTATAGATTCATGTGTTCTTTTGCTTCGTTGAATGTATATCGCATGTGGAACTTTGTATTAAACTCATTTATTGAATATGTGAAGATGGAAGGATTATTGTTATTGTTTAGTGATTGATCATTAATTGTGGGTAGTTCATGTTGAATAATATAGGGGCGTTACATAATCTAGCTTGGAGAAGACTTTTAATTCTTTCTATCCATTCCCATTAACCTAGTAAATTTCCAATCTAAAAAATAAAAAATTAAAAACTAATATATTGGAGATACTCAATTAAATAATTGTTTTTGTTCGTGCATGTTAAATTTATTATGCTTTCATTCTCATGAATACATTACATTAATTAAGGGGAAAAAATCTTGGCCATAAAAAATATGATAGGTATATCATTAATTATTTATATCTAATTATTAAGTTTTGGCTCCAAAATTATTTCCTTTATTAAAATTATATCTTCATGAAAAATAAAAAAATAAAAAAACTCATAGAAGGGTAAGAGTAAAATGCAAAAATTATTAATTTCACACCAATTGATACACACGTGAAAGTAGATTTAGTAATTTGTTGTAAACTAATGAAAAGGTAATTAAGTGTAATAAAGTTGTCACTTTCTTGGATATATTTGTTTTAATTTGACACATTCAATCATATCTAGGTAATTAACTTCGTACACAATACTCTCCTTATGAGAGGTTAAAAGTTTAAGAAAAAAAATGAAAAATTAATTTCTTGATTTCAAAAACTTTACATTCAAAAGATTAAATTACTTTCAAAAGAATTAATTTGTAAAATAAAAGCCGGTTAATATTTTCTTTCAACAATTTTTTATATCCCATTTTAAAATTAATCTAGCCTAGAGATGACTTTTAATTCCCTTCTATCCTTTTCCATTAACCTAGTAAATTTCCAATCTAAAAAATAAAAAATTAAAAACTAGTATATTGGAGATACTCAATTAAATAATTGTTTTTGGTCGTGCATGTTAAATTTATTTTCCGTTCATTCTCATGAATACATTACATTAATTAAGGGAAAAAAATCTTGGCCATAAATAATATGATAGGTATAGTATTAATTATTTATATATAATTATTAAGTTTTGGCTCCAAAATTATTTCCTTTATTAAAATTATATCTTCATGATAAATAAATAAAATAAAATAACTCATAGAAGGGTAATAGTAAAATGCAAAAGTTATTAATTTGAAACCAATTGATACACACATGAAAGTAGATTTAGTAATTCGTTGTAAACTAATGAAAAAGTAATTAAGCTAAATAAAGTTGTCACTTTCTTGGATATATTTGTTTTAATTTGACACATTCAATCATATCTAGGAAATTAACTTCGTACACAATACTCTTCTTGTGAGAGGTTAAAAGATTAAAAAAAAATGAAAAATTAATTTCTTGATTTCAAAAACATTACATTCAAAAGATTAAATTACTTTCAAAAGAATTGATTCATAAAATAAATGTCAGTTAATATTTTCTTTGAACAATTTTTTTTATCCCATTTTAAAATTAATCTAGCCTAGAGAAAACTTTTAATTCCTTTCTATCCTTTCCCATTAACCAAGTAAATTTCCAATCTAAAAAATTAAAAATTAAAAACTAGCATATTGGAGACACTCAATTAAATAATTGTTTTTGCTCGTGCATGTTAAATTTATTATGCGTTCATTCTCATGAATACATTACATTAATTAAGAGGAAAAAATCTTGGCCATAAAAAATATGATAGGTATAGAATTAATTATTTATATGTAATTATTAAGTTTTGGCTCCAAAATTATTTCCTTTATTAAAATTATATCTTCATGATAAATAAAAATAAATAAAATAACTCATAGAAGGGTAAATGTAAAATGCAAAATTATTAATTTGACACCAATTGATACAAACATGAAAGTAGATTTAGTTATTTGTTGTAAACTAATGAAAAAGTAATTAAGTGTAATAAAGTTGTCACTTTCTTGGATATATTTGTTTTAATTTGACAGATTCAATCATATCTCGATAATTAACTTCATACACAATACTCTCCTTGTGAGAGGTTAAAGTTTAAAAAAAAAATTAAAAATTAATTTCTTGATTTCGAAAACATTACATTCAAAAGATTAAATTACATTCAAAAGAATTGATTCGTAAAATAAAAGTCAGATAATATTTTCTTTCAACAATTTTTTTTATCCCATTTTAAAATTAATCTAGCCTAGACAAGACTTTTAATTCCTTTCTATCCTTTCCCATTAACCAAGTAAATTTCCAATCTAAAAATAAAAAATAAAAAAACTTGTATATTTGAGATACTTGATTAAATAATTGTTTTTGCTCGTGCATCTTAAATTTATTACGTGTTTATTCTCATGAATACATTACATTAATTTAGGGGGAAAAATCTTGGCCATAAAAAATATGATAGGTATGGCATTAATTATTTATATGAAATTATAAAGTTTTGGCTCCAAAATTATTTCCTTTATTAAAATTATATCTTCTTGATAAATAAATAAAATAAAATAACTCATAGAAGGGTAAAAGTAAAATGCAAAAATTATTCATTTCACACCAATTGATACACATGTGAAAGTAGATTTAGTAATTTGTTGTAAACTAATGAAAAGTTAATTAAGCGTAATAAAGTTGTCACTTTCTTGGATATATATTTGTTTTAATTCGACACATTCAATCATATCTAGGTAATTAATTTCGTGCACAATACTCACCTTGTGAGAGGTTAAAAGTTTAAAAAAAATGAAAAATTAATTTCTTGATTTCAAAAACATTACATTCAAAAGATTAAATTACTTTCAAAAGAATTGATTGGTAAAATAAAAGTCGGTTAATATTTTCTTTGAACAATTTTTTTTTATCCCATTTTAAAATTAATCTAGCCTAGAGAAGACTTTTAATTCCTTTCTATCCTTTCCCATTAACCTAGTACATTTCCAATCTAAAAATAAAAAAATTAAAAACTAGTATGTCGGAGATACTCAATTAAATAATTGTTTTTGCTCATGCATGTTAAATTTATTATGCGTTCATTCTCATGAATACATTACATTAATTAAGGGGAAAAAATCTTGGCCATAAAAAATATGATAGGTATAGCATTAATTATTTATATGTAATTATTAAGTTTTGGCTCCAAAATTATTTCCTTTATTAAAATTATATCTTCATGATAAATAAATAAAATAAAATAACTCATTGAAGGGTAAGTGTAAAATGCAAAAATTGTTAATTTGGCACCAATTGATACACACGCGAAAGTAGATTTAGTAATTTGTTGTAAACTAATGAAAAGGTAATTAAGCGTAATAAAGTTGTTACTTTCTTGGATATATTTGTTTTAATTTGACACATTCAATCATATCTAGGTAATTAACTTCATACACAATACTCTCCTTGTGAGAGGTTAAAGTTTAAAAAAAAATGAAAAATTAATTTCTTGATTTCAAAAACATTACATTCAAAAGATTAAATCACGTTCAAAAGAATTGATTCGTAAAATAAAAGTCAGATAATATTTTCTTTCAACAATTTTTTTTATCCCATTTTAAAATTAATCTAGCCTAGACAAGACTTTTAATTCCTTTCTATCCTTTCCCATTAACCAAGTAAATTTCCAATCTAAAAATAAAAAATAAAAAAACTTGTATATTTGAGATACTCGATTAAATAATTGTTTTTGCTCGTGCATCTTAAATTTATTACGTGTTTATTCTCATGAATACATTACATTAATTTAGGGGGAAAAATCTTGGCCATAAAAAATATGATAGGTATGGCATTAATTATTTATATGAAATTATAAAGTTTTGGCTCCAAAATTATTTCATTTATTAAAATTATATCCTCTTGATAAATAAATAAAATAAAATAACTCATAGATGGGTAAGAGTAAAATACAAAAATTATTAATTTGACAAAATTGATACACACGTGAAAGTAGATTTAGTAATTTGTTGTAAACTAATGAAAATGTAATTGCGTAATAAAGTTGTCACTTTCTTGGATATATTTGTTTTAATTTGACACATTCAATCATATTTAGGTAATTAATTTCATACACAATACTCTCCTTGTGAGAGGTTAAAAGTTTAAAAAAAATGAAAAATTAATTTCTTGATTTCAAAAACATTACATTCAAAAGATTAAATTACTTTCAAAAGAATTGATTGGTAAAATAATAGTCAGTTAATATTTTCTTTGAACAATTTTTTTTATCCCATTTTAAAATTAATCTTGCCTGGAGAAGACTTTTAATTCCTTTCTATCCTTTCCCATTAACCTACTAAATTTCCATTCTAAAAAATTAAAAATTAAAAACTAGTATATTGGAGATACTCAATTAAATAATTGTTTTTGCTCGTGTATAGCGATCCTGGTTTTTCACCGTTATTTATTGTATTGCGAACTCGGGTTCCGTGGTTGTTTGTTGTTGTCTATGTCTTTTTTCCATCCTTTAATCCCTTGTATTTGAATTTTGGGATGTGTTCGGTAAGTTTGGAACATGTTGGCTATGTGTTAGAACAAAAGGTTGCTGCCTAGGATTTGGCTTCTTCGCTCGAGCGAGGCTTTTTGTGCTTGAGCGTGCCCTGGGGATTTGCTTCTGCGCTGGTGTGAACATTGTTGCAATCGGGCGAGGTTAGTGGGTTCTCGTGTTTTTTTTCACGCCAGAAGATCAAGCTTTCTTGGCGCCGAGCCTTGCATGGTATGTCTCTTCGCCGAAAGCAAGAACTCTTGCGCTCGAGCATGCGCTCAAGGCTTCATAAGACTTGAAGGTTGGTATTCTTCGCTTGAGCGAGCTTTCTTATGCTCAAGCGAGACCTGTGGTGTTTGTTCCTTCGCTCGGCGCGCTGCGTTGGTTGCGCACTGAAGCTTTCATTGTTCGCCGAAAGTGACGCTTGCGCCGAGCGAGGTATTTTTTTAGGTCGCCGAGCGACCACTTCTTCGCCGAGCAAGCCTCAGATATATCGGCCAGAGCAGAGGTTATCTTCTTCACTTTTTGATCTTTTTTTCATTCAAAACCCTAGATCGGGTTTCTCTCTAAAATACCCTTTCTCTACAAATACACTTGATCTAGAATGTCTCTACCCTACTTCCTTTGTCAAAAGGGTAGAGCATCGCGGGCTATCTTTTGATCCGAAAAAGTTTGGATTTGGAGCATCTTGGGTTTTTCTCTTCTTCTCCTTTGAGCTTCTCCATTTGAGGTAGGGATAATCTACTCATTATTATGAGCTTTAATATAAATATTAGTTATTTTGTATAAATGGTGAGATTTGGAGATTTTGGAAAGTAGGGTTTGAAATTTGAAATGTTTGAAAGATGGGTTTCTATTTTTGGGCTCCATTATGTATGTGAGGTCTTGAAATGGGGTTATTTGTGTATAATTGACAAAATTAAGCCTTAGGGTTAATGTTTGAGAAAGGGGAAAAAATGCCCTAATTGGGATTGAATAAATTATTTGTAGAAATAATGAAATCAATTATGAAAATATGAAATTGGTTTAGTAATTATGAAAATTGGAGGAAATTGTGATTGAATGGTGTAGTTGGATTGATAAATCACTCACCTATGGAAAAGTTGATAAATTATTTGTTTGATGAATTCATTTATTTATTTAGAAATAACTATTTTGGGCTATTGATGGAGGATAGCCACGATTGTTGTAGAAACTGCATGATGATTAGGTAAATTGAAACTAATCAATTGAATTATGTCATTGAATATGACATTGGATGTAAACATTGTATATGTGATTAAATTGGTCATTGTATATGACAACCTGTTTAAATATATTGTATATATATATATATTGTTTGGGAGGAGATAGTGTAAAGACCCAAATAAAATATAAAAATGTGGTGGTGGAAAATAGAATATATGATCATGGATTATGGGTGGGATATATTATAGCATGATGATGTTTCAGTGGGGTGATAAGTGGATATTTATTTTATTTAGAGATAACATGGAGAGAGAAGTAGTGTGCATGAGGGGAGGGAACCAAAGCATACACATGGCTTTCAATTATTACTCTTTCGGCGAGCTATTAAACAAAGGAGGTTGCATCTTTTCTTGGAGGTGGGGGGCCAACTATTTTCTAATATGGGGAAATTTTTCAAGGTGGATGTTTGAAATTTCATATTTTCATAATTGACAAAATTGAGCCTTAGGGTTGATATTTGAGAAAGGAAAAAAAATGTCCTAATTGGGATTAAATAAATTATTTGTAGAAATAATGAAATTGTTAGAAATGGGCGCCCATGTGGCATGACCATTTAACATTTGAATTTGAACCTTATCCAAATGGGTTTTGAATTTGAATTCAAACCTATTTAGGATAACCACTCAGGATACAGATATTATCTCCATTAACTGATATGGATAGATAATAATAACATTATATATCTGATATATGGGTAATGGGTGATTAAGAGATATACAACGTATCATCTCTGTTTTTTCCCATATACAGTTTCTCCCATATACTGACTCTCTTCCATAAACAACAATCAATAAGCTATTTGCACTGTGATTTGTGTGGGTGATATTCACCATTGTAATATCACCCCACTGCTGGGTTGATTGACCAGATTCAGGAAGCACTGATTTACCTACGAGATCCATCAAAGTTCAGATTATATCAAAAAGGTATGACCTTATTAATTTTTATTCCGCTGCGTCATACTTTGTTTACATTGGTATCGAGCATCTAATGGATATTTTCGTTTCCATTAATCACGTATATTTTTATATGTATATGTATACATTATATACATGAATGTTAGTAAAGAAAATAAAAATCTATTTTATTAGATTAAGAGCATAAATATTTTTTTATGTTCATTAATGCCTTTTAAATACCATAAATGGTTTTATTTTGAAAAAGGAGTCCGCAAGACAAAAATCGCACCAAAAACACCTCGAAGGTGGCGCGTGGTATGCACGCCACCCGACGCAGTTGAGACGCGCCCGTCATGCGCCACAGCGTCTTTGGGCCGTGGCCGAGCGCGTTCGAGCTGGTCAGTTGAGCCGCCCGAAAGCGTAGTGAGCCGCCGCTTTTCCCGGTGGCTTGGCTGGCTTTAAGATGCCTAAGGCACTATTTGTTCTTTTTTAATTTCAGATTGTGTTAAATGGTCATAATTAATTCATTACTTATTTGTTTTATGTGGTTTGTACTGTTAGACTCAGAATAAATTTTTCTATGTTCTGAAAATGAAAAATATTTTTTCTGTGTTAATAATTCATTTTTTATGCTTTAAAATGATTCTGATATTGCATAAATAATTTTCTGGGGTTGAATTTTTTATTGTGGACTTCTGAAATATTTTACTATTTACTGGGAATATTTTATCTGTTTATCAGTTTCTAGATTTTTTATTTCTAATTTTATGTGTGTTTATTAGTTATTTAAAATTCCGTAATATTTAAAAAATTTGTAAAATTTTAATGATGTACATTTTTAATTATGACATAATCTGAATATTGTCTCAGTTTATCAGTTTCTGGTTTTTTTATTTCTAATTTTATTTGTGTTTATTAGTTATTTAAAATTTCAGAAAATTTCAGAAAATTCAAAAAAATTCAAAATGATTTACACTTTAATTATGGCATAATTTGAATATTGAATACAGCATATTTTTTGGATTTGTAATATGTTGTAATTAGAGAAGCATGATTAGTTATTTATTTATTTATTTATTTGAATTCCATTGTTAAATAAATATAGCATGAGTTGTTTGTAAATTTACAATGAGATGCTATTGTATGGATTTTATCATGCTTTGTATATGCCATAAGTAGTGGGAGATTGTTTGATTATTTTTTTTTTTTGCGCATGGAATTAAATTAAATTTTGATAATTATCACTAGAGGCGCAAGAGATGATTACGAGCATAGCAAATTTTCGATCTTGAGACATGTGTAAAATTATCATTATTTAATTTAGATTCTTTTTGCTGCAAAATATTTTGTTTTGTGTTGCTATCATTAATATCCTCAGCATTGTTTACTCAGATGTAGAAATGGCTGCTAAGACAGTGGTGGCAGACTTAACTAAGGGAGAGAAATTGGATGGCGACAATTATGATATATGGCGCCGTAAGATCCAATACCTCCTCAATGAGCAAGAAGTGTTGACCACACTTGAACAAGTGATGGTTGAGCCAGAGCAGGGCAATACAGCTCAACATCGTCGTGATCTTGAAGCCTTTCAGACTTGGCGTAACAAAGATCGGTGTGCGCGCTTTACTATGTTGAGCAGCATGCACAACGACTTGATTAGTGAGTTTGAGCATTGCCCGACTGCATTTGAGATGTGGGAAGCTCTCAACCAAAAGTTTGGTATTACCTCTTTGGCAAAGCTACGTGGACTGACTATGAAGTTTGACTCATATCAGAAAAGGGCACATCACTCGATGAAGCAGCATTTGAGAGTTATGTCAGCCATGATACGTGAGCTTGCGGCTGGTGGGCACAATTTGACTTAAGAGCAGCAAGTACAAGCTGTGATATGCTCTCTGCCAAATTCTTGGGAGCATATGAAGCAGAACATGATGCATAATGAAAGTGTGAAAACATTCGAAGACATATCGCGTCATTTGGAGCTAGAGGTCGAAGCGCCTATGTGGCTAAGTCCGATGGTTCTATGGTGGTTGAGTCAAGCTCACGAGGACTTCTCGCTCAAACGTGGAAAAGCAAAAGGTGCCCTAAGAAGCAAGCACACAGCTTAAGCCTAATGGCGCTAGAAATTTCAAGCGTAGGGGCAAGAGAGGTGGTAAGAAGGCAAAGGCTAAGTTGACATGCTTTAACTGTAACAAAGAAGGACACTTCGCTCGGGATTGCCCTGAGCAGAAAAAGGTACTCCCTTATTTAATTTCTCGCATTCAATGCTTTGTGTCTAGTCAAGCATTAATTGCTCATTCTCCTCATTTTTGGGTTGTAGACTCCGGAGCAACAGACCACATCGCGAGGGACAAAGTAGGGTTCGTTGAGTATCGCCGAGTACCTGCTGGGAGCAGAAAATTTTACATCGGGAACGAGTCCAATGTGGAGGTGCTTGGCATTAGCACATTCAAGCTGGAAATGCGACGAGGGCGCACCTTGTATCTTCATGATGTTCTTTATGCTCCGGATATTCGGCGAAACTTAGTTTCAGTTATTAGCATGATGAGCCTTGGTTTTAACTTTTGTTTTGAGAATAATGGTGTTAGCATTTATTTGGGAACTATTTTTTATGGTTTTGGTTGTCTTTCAGATGGTTTTTTAGTTTTGAATGTGGATGATTCTAGTCTTAATAAAAATGCCAATGGCTCTGTTTCTAATATTGCATCTTTTTGTGATAATGATTATATGAGATGGCATGCTAGATTAGGCCACATAGGGCAAGACATGATGACTAGATTGGCTAGAGAAGGTCTTTTAGGCCCACTCGCTAGAGTCACTTTGCCTACTTGTGAGCATTGTCTTGCTGGAAAGGCAACAAGGAAACCATTTGGGAAAGCCATAAGGGCATCTATCCCATTGCAACTTATTCATTCTGATATATGTGGACCAATGAATGTGAGGGCAAGGCATGGAGCCCTTTATTTCATCACATTTATAGATGATTGCACGCGTTTTGGTCATGTCTATTTGATTTCTCACAAGTCAGAAGCATTGGATTGCTTTAGATGATATGTTAATGAGGTTGAGAATCAATTAGACAAGAGCATTAAGGCTCTAAGGATTGACCGAGGACGTGAGTATCTATCTGAGCAATTTAAAGTGCTCTGTAAGGAAAAAGGAGTTATCAGGCAATTGACAATTCCTAGGACTTCGCAATAAAAATGGTGTAGCGGAGAGAAGGAATCGCACATTGCTTGACATGGTTAGATCAATGATGGCGCAAGCTAATCTTCCAATTTCTTATTTGGGAGATGCTTTGTTGACTGCTGCCTATGTCCTTAACCGTGTGCCCTCCAAATCAGTTCCTTCCACCCCATATGAGATGTGGACTGGCAAAAAGCCTGATTTGGGCAATTTGCGGCCTTGGGGTTCGGCAGCTTACATACACAACGCCTCTCATAAGTTTGGGAAGTTGGGCCCTAGAGGAAAGAAGTGTATCTTCATTCGCTATAGTGAGCATTCTAAGGGCTATGTGTTTGTTGGGGAGCATCCGGATGGAAGTGTGATTGAAATTGAGTCACGAGATGTGGATTTCCTAGAGGAGGATTTCCCTAGCACAGGTGAGGTAACTAGAGAAGTAGAACTCTATGAGATGGAGGATCTACTTGAAGGTGCACCTAGTAGCCTAGTAGAGAATGAGGAAATAATTCCTCAAGCTCCTAGGGACAGTGGGAGCGATCTACCTGCCCATGGATTAGATCCAATGGATGAGGATTCTCAAGATTCTCAACTACATAGAAGCAAACGTGAGCTATACCCGTCGTCGCTTTTGAGATTGAAGGAAGCATTCATGATTGCTCGAGTGATGAGATGGAGCCTAAGAATCTCAAAGAGGCTCTCTCATCCCCGCTAGTAAAGAATGGAGTATCGCAATGGATGAAGAAATAGAGTCTATGAAGAAAAATCATGTCCGGGACTTGGTTGATTTAGCCAGTATGCAAGACTATTGGGGAACAAATGGGTTCTCAAAGTCAAGCGCAAGGTGGATGGTTCCATAGAAAGGTATAAGGCTCGCTTAGTGGCGAAAAGGTTACACCCAACGAGAGGGTGTGGACTATGAGGAAACTTTTTTCACCGTTGTAAGGTTTGCCTTTATTCGCCTAATCTCGCCATAGTAGCTCATTGGACTTAGAGCTATATCGATGGACGTTAAAACCGCATTTCTAAATGGAGAATTGGATGAAGAGATCTATATGGATCAACCGAAGGCTTTGTGGCGAGGTCGAGCGCAAAGTTTGCAAGCTTCAACGATCTATTTATGGCTTAAAGCAATCATCCGCATGTTGAATCGAGATTTCATCGAGCCATTGTTTCTAATGGGTTTACGATGATTGATGAAGATCATCGTGGTACGTTAGCGGTCCAAGGACATTTTTTGATATTGTCATTATATGTAGATGACATATTATTGGTCGAAATGACAAGGAGATGATTGTCGCCACTAAAATGTGGTTGTCCTCTACATTTGTGATGAAGGACATGGGTGAGGCGAGCTATGTGCTCGGTGTTAAGATCCTTAGGGATCGCCTAGGAGACTTCTTGGTTTGTCTCAAGAGACTTACATTAAGACTATTCTAGAGCGGTTCCAGATGCAGAGTCAGCAAACCCATTGACACTCCTTTGCAAAAAGGCGAGAGCCTAAGCCTTGATATGGGTCCTAAGACTCAAGAAGAAAATGAAAAGATGGCCCGTGTTCCCTATGCAAATGTTGTTGGAAGCTTGATGTATGCTATGATGTGTACACATCGACATTTGTTATGCAATGGATTGGTGAGTCGTTACCAATCCAACCCAGGACCAGCTCATTGGAAAGCAGTTAAGAGGATATTACGATATCTTAGAGGGATTGCAGATTACACACTTTGCTACCAGAGTTCAGATCTACATCTAGTTGGCTATTGTGATGCTGACTGGGGAGGAGACCTAGATGAGCGTAAGTGTAGACACCCCATTTTTGACCGCCCTTAAGACTTGGGTGCTACTGATGGTTTATTTGTTGGAGAAAGGTGTGCAGGGCACAGGTCCGGTTTCCTTGGCAAGGAGAGAGACAAATCTCAACTTCACACCCTATTTTGGACCAAAGCTATTTTGGATGGTTTTTAGACCTTAAAACCCTCTCTTTCAAAACATTTTTGAAATAAAATTCCCATGATGTTCCGACGCTCGCATTTCGGTAAATGGTGCGCTTTTCGGTAAACCGAGCAAGGACAAAGTGGAGATGAATGAAAAAGAGATGAAATCTTTGAAAAATCTTTCAAAACACCTTACTTCGGGGTTTGAAGTTGAAGAGAAGAGGAGAAAAGAGGAGAAAACAAGTTGGAGAAGAAGTTCGGCAAGAATCCAGGTAGAAGAGAGTCGAGCAATTCCTGCTAAATCAAGCTCATCTATCTATACCCTTGGAGTTAAGCTATGAGGCCATAACCATTGGAAAGAAGACTTCCGGGGATTCATTTTTCACTCAAGAATCTCCTAAAGCCAAGTCCGGATGGGGGAGATATGGTTGGTTGAAGCAGGATCACCGTTGGATCGAATCTGCGCGGCTTCACCAAAAAGGCATAACTTTTTGCACAGGAGGAATTTTAATGCAAGGTTTGCTCCATTGGAAAGCTAACTTCTGGGGCTTCAATCTGGACATCCACTGGCACTTTTTGACCTCATTAGCCACCCATCGGCACTCTATTTAGCCGACCGGCCAGTACAAATTGCAGGTCGGCAATTTATTGTGCCAACCGGCAATTTATTTGGCCGATGACCCTTTTTCTTGGCCGATTTGACCCTTTTGACTCTTGCAGGCATGGTGCATGCCAGCTGTGCCAGCTGGGATGCACAGACCCGACCCCCCATACATATATGTGCCTATTTGGAGCCTTTGACCCCATTTTTGGACCCTTTGCTCAAGGCTTCTTGAGGAAGCCTTGACCTTTTTGTCTTGGCTTCCTCAAGAAGCTTGCACCCCCAGCTTGGCTTCCCTAATAAGCCTTGCCCTCTTTGCTCCCCTTGACCCTTTCTTTTAGCTTGTCTCATAAGCTTTAAGCCTTGGCCTTTGCTTATATAAAGAGCCTTCCCCCTCCATTGTAAAAGGTTGGAGTTTTTGAGTAAAAAACCAGAGAGTAGACATATATATCTACAACCCTCTATATCTATCTTATCCAAGCCTCCAAACACCTTTGTTCTTGCATCATTTGCCCTACAACACCTAGCACAACACCTCCATCCTCCATTCCAGCACTTTGGAGGCCATTTGCAGAGGTTAGAAGCTCAGAAACTTGGACCAAGGGCTGCTGGTTTGCTGCTCTTCAAGGGTAAGCACCCATTTCCCTTAAACTTGCATTTTTTAGCTTCATTGGTTAGCCTTATTTACAAGTATTTTTGAGCTTTGATGTAAACTGTAAAGAGGCTTATTTTGAGCCCTTCTTCAACATTGAAGAAGGGCTCAACACTGTTGGGGACCTCCATGTGTCACTTGCCATTGAACCCCTCTTTGATCCCCATTTTTGCATGACTTGTTAGCACACTGAGCTTCTGATTTTCGACCCTGATCAGAACTGAAAAGGGTCTTATTTTGACCCTCTCTCCATGTCCCATGAAGGGTCTTTGGCTGTTTGATGCATGTTTAGTATACTTCATGTTATAGCCCTCTTGTGGCCCTAATCTTGCATTGCGTTTTTGAGCATGTTTGTATATTGATTTGGGGCTTGTCATCTACTGTAAGTAGTCATATTTTTGGTCCCTCTTCAGTGTTGTAGAAGGGTCTTTTTCTTTTTGATCTTTGCATCTACTACTTGCTTCATTGCCTCCCTTGCGGAGCCATTTTTGCATGCCATTTTAGTCCCACTTGTGCTTACTTTCTTGCCATGCTTTGTACTGTAAAAATGCTTGTCTCGGGGCTTCCTTGCTTCTGTCTCTTCATTGCATGTTCAAATTATGCATGCTTTGTATAGCTGTAAGCCATTTCATGCGCCTAATCTTGGGTTTCGGGGCCTATAGCATGCATTGGGTGACATATTTCCATGTTTTGGGACCATTTGGCATCATGTTCCAGCGCTGAAATCTGCATGTTTATATGCCATGTTTCATCATTCGCCATGTCTTGTTAGGGTTGCATGTTGTATCTTAGGATTGATCCATGCATTGGACATGTTTGTGTGCATTTCGGTTGCCTCATTTCACCTAATGGCCACTGATATGAGTGTGGCCGAGGTCTACTTGTATTGGTGTAAGCCCATCTTGCATTGTGCATGCCATGTTATAATGCGTTGTGCATGTTATGTTGTTGCATTGGGTCATGCCTTGCATGTTCGTTCGCATACTAATATTGCATACTTAGCTCGCATGCTTAGGTTGCATTTGGCATGCATCCCTTGCCTCTTGATCAAGGATGATAGAGGTTGGGGCCTTTGATGTGTTTTGTGCTTGCATTCCATTTGATATCAAAGTTGCTAACTTGGCTTTTGGGCCGTCATGCATTGAAATGCGTGATTGATGGCCCGGGGGTCAAGGGCCATGCTCCCTTGAGTCCATTGCATGATAGGGAGTGTGTCCATGCACACATTTGCTTGAAATTCCATGCCATACACTGCTTGCCCTCTGCTGCTGTCAATTGCAGGTTCTGCAGCAAGTTTTGGCCGACCGGCACTGTTAAGTGCCGACCGGCAAATAATGATTGGCCGATAACTTCATCAGAGGCCGGTGACCTTTTCCCATGGCCGGTGGCCATCCCTCTCATCCGGTGGTGTTCCACAGTGTGCAAAGAACCTGCCCTGAGACTTTGGCCATTTTCAGAAGCAAGGCAAAGGAAAACAGAGGCAAAGAATGCTATGGCAATGAAGTTTCCGGCAAGATGGGTCGATGCATGCATCATTCGTGCATTTCGAGATTCGGTCACCTTTTTCCTTTGCATTTAATTTGTTAATTAAATTAGAAGTTCTGTAACAATTAGTTTAGTATTATTCTTTCTGATCAGATATTCTTTCGGTCCCTCCGAGTGAGGGAAATTATGTAATAAGTGCGTGAGTGTGTGTATGTCTTCCAACCCCACGCCTTTTCTTCCCTTTTACTTACCTTTGATGGTTAGTATTAGGACATATTTAAATTAGCATACTTTATGTTATGCATGCGTGCATTCATACATTTGTCTTACATGCACCGGCTCCAAGATCATGCTAATCAGACTGTATTTCAATTCCAAGTTGAATACATGTTATTTGTAGCATTTCACATGCCATGCTTAGGATAGCCGAGCCTGTCTAGATTACACCCTTGCTTGCGTTGCATTAGCCACTTAACATGAACTAGGATCATGCATATGATTACTAACTAGTTTCTGTTTTGGCTTGGAGTACTAGGTGAGTTTTTACGCTTTAGCATATCGCACGTGTGTGAATGTTGCCATAACAGCATGATTACCATGAGGCTAGCTGCTTATGTGATATAACTACTTGAATGCCTGTGGGTGAAGGTTGGATTGTTTGAGTTGGAAAAACTCGTTAAAATCCGTGTTTTAGCCTACTTGCGAGTAGCAAATTCCAAAGCATTTTCAAAACAAACGGATATGCAATGCTTGTTTCCAAATTAGGCGATCTAGTCTATACTTGTTTGCTGTGCGCATAACATAGTAATTCTAGGCTAATAACTGGAATAAGAACATGTAATGTTTTCAAAATCGGATATCATAGCTGACCTTCCCCAATCGTACCCAAGTTCCCGAGCCGAGGCAACTTTGGCGATGATGGACACGTGGCCTTTGGCACCGAGTCAGGGTTTCCTAAATTTTCCCATTAAAAAATATTTAGGTGGCGACTCTGTATCTGGCAAAGCAGTCCATGTTTGGCACTTCTTTCAAAATCTATTTTTCTCAAAACGATTTGCCGGATTTGGACTCTTTGGTTCAGATTTAGAACCGTGACAATTTGAGTCTGAACTGTAGTATGCCCACAAGCTTAATGTAACGGGACTTAACCCTCCTGTATGCTCGGGGACTCCTACAATTTCGCGACTCTCATTGGGACTTTAGAGAGCTTGACTCAACTCGTGATATCCTGCTTTTGACTACACTTATGTGTTTCTTTGCATTGCATATGCATTGGTGCGCTAGGACACGTGGTTGGCCATCCGCTATTCTCGAGCAAGCTTGGGAGGCTTGTCTTGTCAAGGCATGTCCATAAGGTCGATCGTTGGGCTCGCCAAGATGGGAACACAAACCCCGGTTTTTACCGGGGCACCCTTTTCGACCATTCGACCTAGTGCATATTCAGAATCCATAGTGACCATTCCAAACTAGGACAGGTTGCTTACCCGATGTTAGGTTGTTTGAAACCGCTGTGTGCATAGTGAAACCCTAGCTCCTGACAAAATAGGACAGGGAAACCTGTAGACACCCCATTTTTTGACCGTCCTCAAGACTTGGACGTCACCGTTTGAACACTCGGTGATTATCCATGTTTGTGTTCGTTTGGAGTTCCCGGAGTTCTTGGCTACGCGCCTTGCCTCAGGATCTCCGAACTCGACTGTTTTGTGTCTGGTTTTGCACCAAACACTTGTGCTTTGCCTTGGAGGGGCAAGGAATGCCTTGTGAGGCATCCCCACACACCACCGGCAGTGGCTAGAGGCCACCGGCTGGTTGGTGTTTCCATCGGCACTATATTGTGCGGCCGGCACTTTTAAGTGGTCGGCAAATAATTTTGTCAAAATGACAATTTTGCCCTGCCGACTACTGTGCAGTTGCTTTTTGAGATATTTTGAAGCAGCTGTATAGCATTTGTTTCCCCTCCATACATGTGTATGGAGGGATGAGCCTTTGGTTTGCTTAGCTTGTAAGCTTTGTTGCCTATAAGAGAAGGCTCTCTTCTCTTGGCTCAAAGGTGAGGAGAGTTAGACATTTTTAGAGAGAAAAGACAAAGAAGAAACTCTGGTTTTAGGTTAGAACTTGTGTATCTATCTTATCTCTCTTTTCCTCTCTTGTTTCTACACTAGGTGCTTTAATCCATATTATTGCACACAAGCACCTAGTGTTTCACCTTCCTTTGGTTACAGAGGTTCTAAGGGCTGGTTCTTGAAGTTTTTGGTTGGATTTGAGCTCAAGGAAGCAACAACATCAACCTTTGTGAAGGTGGTTTTCAAGGGTAAGAAACTACCCCTTTTTACCCCATTTTTGCACTCCATTTTTGCATAGTTTAGAACTATTTTTGTGCTTAGCATTTAATACAAAAAAGTTCTGTTTTTTAGTCCTCTTTATTGTTGGTTAAGAGTGTTTTGTGCTTTGGGGAGGTTTGACCACCCTTAGGCCTTGAAAAGGCTTCATTTTGTGCTATTTTGTGAGAGCTCCGCGATTTTGGTGTTGGGGTCTCTTCACCACTGAAATCTTGAGGGATTTCAGTGGTGAAGATGATGCCTTAAAGTCCCAAGAAGGAGAGGGTCACCCCCTCTCCTTGTTGTCCTTAAAAAGGACCTATTTTGCTTCCTTAATGAGCCTTATGTTCAAGTGTGTGTTGAGCATGCCATGACTGTTTTTCATGCTTATTATACCATGATATAACATGATTTTAAGTTGGTTTTGGTCCCTTATGCATGCTTAGCATAGTTTCCATGTAATGCCTTGTAATGCCTTTAACATGTCTTAGGTTGTTAGACTTTATTTGAGCATGATTTAGGCTTAGACTTATGAATGTTTCATGCTTATTTTGCCATGCTTTAGGTCTGTCCATGGTCGTTTGGGTTGATTTTGGCATGTTTAGTATAGCTCCTTTGCATTTGTGGATTGCCGGGCTTGTACGCCTCAAGTATGTGAATGTGTAGCTTGTGTTTCTTGCATCATTTCGGTGGTTTGGAACCACCTAACATGTAATTTTAGTCCCTTTGGCATGCTCATATGCTTGCCTAAGTCGCCTCTTTATTGCTTTGAAAGCATATGTTGCATGCCTTTTGTTTCGACCATTATGCATGCCTTTGAATTTGAGACCCTTAGGTGCCATCTAAGTGGTCCTTTGGACTTAGTTTTATGTGTTAAAACTCTTTTTTTAGTTGCTTAAGTATTGCCATGTGTGGTTGTACTAAGTGTGGTTCAAGCCTTCATGACTTGCCTTGCGTACTTGGACTATGCTTGCATGCTTATGTTTGCTTCATTTGGCTTGGTTTGGCACCACATTCTAGCATGAATTTCAGAGCTTATATTGCATGCTAGTTGTCCAAGATATCCCCTTTCAAGGGTGCTTGGAAGTTGCTTGTTTAGTGCCTAAGTATTGGATCATGAATGCTTGCATGTGTGTGTGTTTTGGCCTTCATTTCCTTGGTTTTTGGCTACTGATTTTAAGCTTAATTGGAGTTGCCTAAGTCATGTTTAAGTCCCTCTTTTACTTGGTTTGCATGCTTGCCTTGCATGTTTGCTTGTATGTTTGTATAAGTGCCTTGCATTGTCCATACCACATGCTAGCCAACATGTCTAGGATAGCATTGCATTGTGCATACTTGGCCTCTTGAAGTGAGTGTGATAGAGGTTAGGACCCTTTGGTTTGTTGTTTGCATTGCATTTCATTTGACATGAAATTGCACATTTGATCCTTTGGGCCATCATGCATGGAAATGCGTGATTGGTGGCCTGAGAATCGAGGCACATCTTCCTTTGAGTCATAAACATGATAAGGAGTGTGTTTGGTGCATACATTGTTGGAGTTACATTGCCATGCAAGTTTTTGCCCTCTGCTGCTGTGAGTTGCAGGTTCTGCAGACATTCAGTGCCGGCCGGCAGTATTTAGTGCCGACCGGCAGTCCATTGATGGCCGATGGATGAATTTTGTGCCGGTGACCTCATGCTGATGCCGGTGGAAGTCCTATTCAGCCGATGATGTCCCTCAGTGTCCTGGGAGGCACTCCTGAGACTTTGGCAGTCTTTTGAGATGCAAAGCAGGGAAAACAGAGGCAATCTAGGCATGGCAGTGCAATTCCGAGCAAGGCCCGAGCACGTGCTGCATTTGGCTCTCCTCCCGAGGCGGTTTACTGTTTTTCTCAGTTTAGTTAGTTTGTCAACTAATTAGGCAATTTGTAATATTTAATTAGCTTGCGTAGTTAATTATTTGTATTATTCTTTTGGTCCCCCCGAGCGAGGGCGAATCTGTAATAAGTGTGGGTGAGTGGTGTGTATGTCTTCCAACCCCCATTTCTTTCCCCCTTTTATTTACCTGCTTATGATGGTAGATTAGGGCACGTTTATTTTAGCATACATTATGCAATGCATACGTGCATCCATGCATTTGTTGACATGCACCGGGCTCGGTACATCATACAAACTACATTGTATTCTAAATTCCAACTTGAATACGTGCATCGAATGATTGCATTTCACATGCCATTTTTAGGGTTAGCCGAGCCTATCCTAAATCACATGTTGTATGCGATGCATTAGTCACTCTAACATGAACTAGGGCATGCATGTTTGCTAACTAGTTTCTTGTTTTGGCATGGAGTACGATGTAAGTATTTTTACGCTTTAGCATACCACATGAGTGTGAATATTGCCATGACAGTATGCTTACCATGCGGCTAAGTGCTTATACGAAATAAACTGTTTGAATGCCTGTGGGTGGAGGTTGGATTGCTTGAGTTGGGAAAACTCATTGAAATCCGTGTTTTAGCCTACTTGCGAGTAGCAAATTCAAAACTATTTTCAAAACAAACGGATATGCAATGTTTATTTCCAAATTAGGCAATCTAGTCTATACTTGTTTGCTGTGCGCATAACATAGTAATTCTAGGCTAATAATTGGAACAAGAGCATGTAATGTTTTTAAAATCGGATATCACGGTTAGTAGAGGCGGTCTTGACCGGGCGAAGGGGTGCTCATAGTCGACCTTCCCGATCGCACCAAGCTCCCGAGCCAAGACCACTTTGGTGATGATGGACACGTATTTCTAAGACCGAGTCGTGGTTTCCTAAATTTCCCATTTTAAAAATATTTAGGTGGCGACTCTGTAATCTGGCAAAGCAGTCCATGTTTGGCACTACTTTTTCAAAATCTGTTTTTCTTCAAAACGATTTGCCAGAGTTGGACTCTTTGGTTCAAGATTTAGAACCGTAACACAAAAAGGGAGTCCGAACTATAGCATAGAGGCCCACGGGCGCTGTTACAAAACCCTACCCCAAAATAGGGGTGTATTGGCTCTCATTTACTTGCTATGTGCTTTTAGAGTGTATCTCTACAGGAAATGCATATACCAGTTTGCAAGTTTGGGCATCAGGCCTGCGGGCACTAGTATTTTGAGAATCATTACATATCCATGGGTATTAGACTCAGTGTTTTGGGGCAGTGATTTTGAGGAATAGTGATCAGTGTTGAGCATATTCGTTCCGCTATGCTCATATCCGTTCCAGTGAAATTGGGCTGAGATGCTGTCTATTTTCTCTTTTGCTAGGGGCAATCCTGGAACTATAGCTTCAGAAGGCTCCAATATCCCCCGAGGTTCATCAGACTTGTGCTGATAGACTCTGTCAGGTCAGAGACTCAGTTCAAGGGTAATCAGGGCCAGAGAAGGCTAGTCAGGCACAGACCACCAGTATAACAGCTACCAGATCAGTGACCTTTGAGCAGTCGGGTTGAGATTTCCGAGCCTACTGCAGACACAGATATACCGATTGCTCAGTTAGATCAGGACAATATGTCGAGTTTGGAAGAGATGGTGCGCCAACTCCAGGATAGTATGAAAGCCATGCAGCAAGATGTTGTCCGTCAATCTGACTTCACCAAGCAACAGGCTGTGGTCATAGCCCAACAGGTAGAGACAATTGCCAGGTTAGAGCAAAGAAGCGGGGCATTTGCCAAGATCGTGCTCCTCCCCCACCAAGGGTTCCGATACCCGAGGAGACGCCAAATGTCCAAAATGTCCAAAAGGATACAGGCCTTCCAACGAGGCCAGCTCCGCCCCCGATTCTACCGCGACTATCCAAGGCACCCACGCCTATCAATGTACCGGACTCTCCTTTTGAGTTCGAAGTGGACCCCATAGCGCTGAAGCTGAGTAAGTTGGAAAAAATGTTTAAGAAATCCCAAGGAGTCAAGTCCATCCCGGACATCGAAGATGGATATACCGACGCAGCTGTGATGCTGCCAGATCGGTTCAAGATGCCACAAATCGACCGATTTGAAGGGTCCAGGGACCCCATGGTGCACCTGAGGCTGTTTTCAGATATCTTAAGGCCGATGGGCCTCACCAGACTACGGTTGTCTGTTTGGCGAACCCGTCGGTGTGGCGGCCATCCGCACGCTAAACCGAAGACGATGTTAAGAGGAATTGGGATGAGATGGCCGAGGCTTTCGTCGATCAATACTCCTACAATACACAAATTGAGATTACAACCCGTGATCTCGAGACGACTAGGCAGGAGCCGAAGGAAAGTTTCTCCGATTTTGTAACTCGGTGGAGGGCCAAGGCCTCAATGATGACCATTAGGCCAACGGACAAGGATCAAATACGGATGGTTGTGTGCAACCTCCAACCCAAGCTCATGCAGAAAATGATTGTTCTCCCATTCCCTACCTTTTCAGATCTACATGAGATGGGAGTACAAATCGAGGACGCTATAAAGCAAGGCCTTATTGACCAGGAAAAGGAGCAGTCCAGGAGGGCGTTTACCTGCAGTTCGAATGCGACCACTAGTTGTGATGCAGCTGAAAGATCTTCTGAAGTGGGCATGGTCACCAACACCACATCACAAAAAGCTACCCCATTCACTGGTGCGTCCGGAAGTAGCTCACAGAAAACCAAATATCCACCTCGAGTCAAGAGGGTTTTCACCCCACTTTATATGCCTTTGTCAAAGGCTCTAGAGGTCTTAATCCGGAAAGGACATCTGAAACCATTGGAACAACAGCCTTTGCCTGATCCTCACCCTCCAAAGCATGACAGGACTAAGTACTGTGCCTACCATCAACAAACTGGTCATGAGATCGATAGCTGCTTTCGTCTGCGCCATGATGTACAAGATTTGTTTGACAACAAGGTCATTGCCGCACCAGCTCATCAAAGTCTATCACCACTGGATCAGTGAACTTGGGAGATAGTACGAGTATGTGATCGAGGGGGATGAACCACCTGCGGGCGACGCTCAGTTTACTCCAAATATGGCGTTTGGCAAGCACTGTTTTGAGCATTTGCGAATGCTAATTTTGTAGTTTCTGACTTGGGTGTTGAGTCAGTTCTGTAGTTTTGTTTTGAGTCTGTCTCTTTGTCTTGAGTCAGTCTTTTTTTTTTTGACTAAGGGTCTGTTTTGTTGTATCGAGTCAGTCCTGTTGTACAAAGGTCGGGTGATTCCGGGGGTGTTACCTCGGGCGTCACCATTTTGTTTTGCGTTTGTCTTTTCGTTTTGTTTTGAGTCTGTTTCTGCCAGGGAGCCAGTTGTGCCAACAGATTTGAATGGAACAGCAGTGATTTTCACACTCTTGTGTTTTTAACCGCCGTGTGCTAGTGGTGCCAGAAGTTTGAATGAAATGACAGTGCTCCTCGCCTGCTCTTCTGTGCCTTAAACTCATTGCCTTGACCTAAGTTTTTAAAAACCTTTTTGAACACTGTGTTGAAAACAAAGAGGAAGAAATTCCTCGGGATTTGCAAAATTTGATCAAACTGAGAGAAAGAGAGGCGTGCTAGGCCTTTTAATGAATGAAATCATGCTTGTTAATGTGAGTACTGAGAAGGACCCTAGCTTTGATCCAGATTGGTTCTACACTGTCTTCAGCGCGAGCGATTTGTCGCTTTCTTAAAAACTTTCAAAACAAAAAAAATGTTTTGCGCAGTCCTACAAAGACATGTGTGGAATCGCTCTTGAGATTGTGCAGCTTAGGATCGCTCTCGGCCTCGAGACTCAACCCCTTTGCTTTCAAACCTTGAACTTAGATTCAGAATGTTCAGCGGTCAATCATGATGTGAGGTCTGTGTGGCCCAATTTGAAGCAGCCCTTGAACAAGAGGCCAAGAAAGTTAGATCAAGAAAATCAGATGTCACCAAAAGAAGCTTGCAAAGCTAGATCAGAAGCACCCCTAGAACTAGGGGCAAAGAATTTCAAATGTGCTCGAAGAGCCGAAGATGGATCATTCCACAAATCAAAGAAAGTCGGCAAGAATGCCAAGTCCAAGAAGGGAAGAAAGAAGAAAGTATTGCTGAAGAGCAACAGAGTTCCTATCCACAACACTAGGGGCAATTCAGCCTCCATTGGATGGACTTCCACACCGTCAGCAAACATCAGCCATTCTCCTGGATTCAGATGACTTCAGGATCTCAAAACCATTTGGCATGGACTTGTTATACTTTTACCCTTTGAGAGGCTCGCTGGGCCGAAAACTCGGAAGGGCGACCCAGGCAAAAGTTAGAGCGAAGAAAAGAATAAAGAAAAAGAAAAAAAGAGCAAAAATTCAAAGATACAAAAATGCAAAAAGAAAAGAAAAGAAAAATGCAAAAAAAAAAAAGAAGGAGAAGAAAAAAGAATGAAAAGACAAAAAAAGAGAAAAAAAAAAAAGGAAAACAAAGCTCATAAGGTTGAAAACCTGCAACAGGCGCCTTGGCAAAAGTTAGAGCATAAAAAGGAGAGGTTAAATACCCGAGTGTACCTTAACCCCGAACTACGTAAGGCTTGATTCCCATGTTTGGGATACGTAGGCAACTTCACTCTGAAGTCCAGCCATAAAACAATTCAAATTCGACTATGTTCATGTGATGGTTTTGATCATCTTTGCCTTCTCTGTATCCGAGAGTCTGGTCGTGTTCGTCGCTCAGAGGACTGACTACAATGTGCTGCGACATCATCCAAACAAGGGGCAACTTTCGGTTGCCATTCAAAACGCCGCAGTGTCATTTCAAACAAGGGGCAACTTTTCGTTGCCATGCAGCTCTCTTCGAACAAGGGGCAATTTTCCATTGCTATGGGTCCGACGTTGTGCATCTCAAGAGTCGGGTTCCGCGTTTCGCTGAGCAAGGACCGCTTGCAAAAACAGCTTTTTGGGAATTTTCCGAGGTTGATCGATTTTCTAGAAAATTATTCCATTTTTCCAAAATCGACCGTTTTCTTGGACCCAAAAAGGAAAATTTTCAAAGGCTCATAGCCCCGACTTGCATGATTTTAAATCAGAAAATCGAACAAGCATGTTAATCTAACTCTCATGTTGGTCAAAATTGTTTTAGTAGAAAGCAAAACAAAAAATGGTCAAAATGATGAACTAGGGGCACAGTTGAGTCAGGCTTCCTGTCTTTTCCCCGTCGCTAGCATACTTGCCAGAAAGGGCACAACTGAAGTCAACAACAAAATACAGAAAGCTCTCTCATCCTCCGAGCAACGAGGTATCAAGCCAAGTGCAAAACACGAACTGGAATGGATCAGGATGTTCCACTTCCTCATCTGGACAGATCTAACCACGTCCAAACTCCCTAGCAGAGCATCGTCAACCAATGTCAACTACAGATTTGCTACACACCCAGTTGTAGCACAACCCCTCTGTGGGAGAAACTCACTAGCTGCGTGCAGAAGAAAAAGAATCTAGCTGAGTGCTAGGGGCAAGAGCCTTCAACTTCCTGTTTATCCATCAACCATCCAGGGGAGGGATTGAAAAATGAGAGATTGAAGAATAGAGAGATGTGCGCTGAGAGAAAAAGTGAGGAAAAGGGCTTTTTCAGAAAAACAGAGCTTGAGGGCCGAGTGATGTGAGAATCACAAATGAGAAAGGATGGGAAACACTACCTGGTGAAACAGGCTCCCTGTGCACGTCTGAGTGTCGTGTCTTTTTGTTTTATTTCGATTCTTGTTTTGAGTCGTTTCGAGTGTTACTCGACGTGTCTAGGTTGTGTACCTTTTATTTCCTTGTTGAGTCGTTTTGCTGTGTTCAGTCGTAGGCTCAATACCTGGTCGAAAACTCATCTCTCAATTTCAAAAATGAAATCGTTTTGTGCTCCGAGTGCTGTGCCATTCTCCACATTTGTGCAAAACAGAATTTGTTCTTTCACAAAACCGCAGGGTTCAACCCAGGTCATGAGAGAACAGTAGAACCAGGACCTATCTGAAGCTATAATAGTTCCGGACTGCAAAGTAAAAGCAAAGGAGGAAAACGTCGGGTATCTGAGTTTGTTCCAACTTCGGTAAGTTCCGAGACTACATCCCGTGTGTACCTTTTCAGGCCTTGCCAATGCTCCGAAGTATGAGTGTACCTCTACCTCAAGCTCAAGATCAAGTCTGCTTCAAGCCAGAATAGTGTATCAATCACACCTCATTCCCTTAGTGTATCAATCACACTTCATTCACTCAGTGTATCTGACACACTTTATTTGCCTTAGTGTATCAATCACACTTCATTCACTTTGTGTATCTATCACACCATTCTTCTCTTCATATCACATGTTTACTTTAGTGTATCCATCACACCTCATTCACTCTGTTTGCCTCATGTATCTGTCACATGTTTATTTAGTGTATCAATCACACTCTCTTCACTTAGTGTATCTACCACCCACATTTTCATTTTGTGTATCTATCACGCACATATTCACTTTTGTGTATCTATTACACTCTCACTCAGTGTATCAATCACATTTCACTCATTTTGTGCATCTATCATGCACATTCTCGTTTTCTGTATCACACTTCATTGATTTAGTATATCCATCATACTTGTTCACTAAGTGCATCTATCACACTTCGTGTTCACTTTTAGTATATCCATCATACTCTGTTCACTGAGTGCATGTAATACCCCGACCCTCATATCTGATTCTGCTGTCTTTATAATCCCCTATTCTGTGTCTTTGAATGTTATTGTGAAAATCTATGTGAAAATATAGTAAAAGAGTATGGAACTTAGAGATATGAGTTTCTATCTGTTGAATTAGAACGATTCGTTACACTTGAATTACTTAAAATGGAAATTGAGCATCTTAGAGATTTAATTTGCGTAAATTGATTTGATATTTGGAATCTACATGATTTTTAAGCTATAAGGATTTTTCAGAAATTTTTATTTCGGCACCATAAAGCGATTGAATTTCGTCTTTTGTGCTCTTATATCTTGATATATATATATATATATGTCTAAGACTTGTAAAATTGGTGATCAAAACGTGGGCTTACATTGAGAAAGAAAGGAAGAGAGGAACGTGAGAGTTGAAGGAGAAGAATTGGGGGAAAATAAATTTGACTCACCAAAGAAGCTCATCCATTAGTAGGCTTGGGAGATTGAGGTTAAGGTAACCAAATTCCTAGTTTAACTTCTCGAGAATTTCATCTCATGCTTGTGTTGATTCATGGATAATTTATGTTTGCTCCATTAGGGTTTCTCATTGATTTGGTGCCTTGACACTTTGGACATCAATCTTTGTTTCTATAGCATTAATTCATACCAATATGTTACTACTATGTGCTATGTTTGTTGAATTTGGAGAACTTGAATATATTTGGAACATTGGATGGAATTTGTGAAAGTGTTGGCTTGTTGAAGCCTTTAACTTGGTTTAAATTGACATGATTAAGCTTTCATCCATGTTGTGGTGTTGTTAAGTAGAAGTATTGCATGAATTTCATCCTTGATTGCATGAAAAATTGGATTTGAATGCTGAATTTTGGCTTGAGATCGGGCTGCCCTGAATCTGGGTAGTCGTCCGCTCGAGCGGGGGTCAGGGCCGCTCGAGCGTGAAAATGCACCTCCCAGCAGTTTTCTGAAAATTTACCCTGTCTGCTCGAGCGGATAACCTTACGCTCGAGCGTAAAAATCGACCATCCAGTATTTTGGCAGCACTACACTGTCCGCTCGAGCGGACAAAGCTACGCTCGAGCGGAGGACTGTTTCAGCAAGAAAAATATGTTTTGTTCAGTTTTTTGTGTTTGACTCTTCGGTGCTATTAGAATATTCTTTTCTGATGGGTCTTAAGAGATTATGACTTTATAAAAGTGTGGAGGCATGTGAATCGATTTTAAAGGAAAAGAATACTAATGTATTAGTTATATTGTGTGTAGGGCACACTCCAGGAGGAACTCATACGCCACCACAACACTGTGAGTAATAGTGCATTTTACATATATTTATGTATCCGCTTTACGAAGATAAGATCATAACTTATATGTTGATCTAGAACTGAAATGTGAGTCGAAAGACTATCTGTGATGCAAGGCTACCTGAGTCGAAAGACTATCTGTGCCGCAAGGCTACCTGAGTCGAAAGACTATCTGTGATGCAAGGCTACCTGAGTCGAAGACTATCCGCGGCCGTAAGGCTACTCACAGCCGCTAAGGCTACCCGTCTTAAAGGCTATCCAAGACTAATGGGCCAATCTGTTATCTCGGTTTTTGGTTTCGATACATATACTACTGTACATGGTGATTTTATATTACGCACTACTATTCACTGAGCTTGTCTCATTCTGTAGTTTTGTTTGATTCTGTAGGAACCAGCTTGAGGAGCCGATCTAGCACACGTTATGCATTTTTGTCAGCCTAAGGATAACCAGGCACTGGAGGAAACCCTTGTATATTAGATCAGTTTTCTTTGTTTTGAATTTTTGGTATCCACATCGCTGGTCAGGGTTATGTATTTATTGTTTTGTATGCCTAAAACCTGGGTTGGGGTGTGACAGTGCATCTATCACACTTCGAGTTCACTTTTAGTATATCCATCATACTCCTGTTCACTAAGTGCATCTATCACACTTTGTGTTCACCTTTAGTATATCAATCATACTTGTTCACTAAGTGCATCTATCACACTTCGTGTTCACATTCAGTATATCCATCATACTCTGTTCACTGAGTGCATTTATCACACTTCGTGTTCACTTTTAGTATATCCATCATACTCCTGTTCACTAAGTGCATCTATCACACTGTGTGTTCACCTTTAGTATATCAATCATACTTGTTCACTAAGTGCATCTATCACACTTTGTGTTCACCTTTAGTATATCAATCATACTTGTTCACTAAGTGAATCTATCACACTTTGTGTTCACCTTTAGTATATCAATCATACTTGTTCATTAAGTGCATCTATCACACTTCGTGTTCACATTCAGTATATCCATCATACTTGTTCACTAAGTACATCTATCACACTTCGTGCTCACATTCAGTATATCCATCATACTTGTTCACTAAGTGCATCTATTACACTTCGTGTTCGCATTCAGTATATCCATCATACTTGTTCACTAAGTGCATCTATCACACTTTGTGTTCACCTTTAGTATATCAATCATACTTGTTCACTAAGTGAATCTATCACACTTTGTGTTCACCTTTAGTATATCAATCATACTTTGTTCACTAAGTGCATCGATCACACTTCATTCATCTTGTGTATCCATCACGTTTTGCTTCATATAGTGTATCCATCACACTCGCTTCACTTTGTGTATCTACCACACACGTTCACTTTGTGTATCAATCGCACATGCCCCCTTTGTATATCCACCACACACATTTGCTTAGTATATCTATCACATATTTGCTTAGTGTATCCATCACACTCGTTTTGCTTTGCGTATCTGTCACACTTTGCTTCACTTAGTGTATCAACCACACTTTATTCATATAGTGTATCCATCACACTCTCTTAACTTTTGTGTATCTATCACACATGTTTGTCCACTTAGTGTATCTATCACACTTTGTTCGCTTTTGTGTATCTAACGCACATGTTCGTAAGAATTGCATAATTTTCTTACATCCTTTCTGCATGAGATGTAGTTTGGTTCATGTCTACTTGCTTGCATAGCATTCGCTTAAAATGTTGCATTTATTTTGCGTAATTGCTTCATCACAGCTCTCTTTGCATGATCATAAGTTATGCACTTACATTGTGCATCACTTCGCATCCTGCCCCTGAACTACGCTGGTTTGATTCCTTGCAAAGGGATACGTAGGCATCCTGCGGGCACAACCATTTATTTATGTTTTGTTTGTTTGTCCAAGTCTTCGGCCTTGTCAAAAATGGGTCGTCTCTGGGCTTTGACATTCACTCCCGTCATTGTTATGACTTCCGAGTTCTGTCAAAGAGGGGCAACTGTAGACACCCCATTTTTGACCGCCCTTAAGACTTGGGTACTACTGATGGTTTACTTGTTGGAGAAAGGTGTGCAGGGCACAGGTCCGGTTTCCTCGGCAAGGAGAGAGACAAATCTCAACTTCACACCCTATTTTGGACCAAAGCTATTTTGGATGGTTTTTAGACCTTAAAACCCTCTCTTTCAAAACATTTTTGAAATAAAATTCCCACGATGTTTCGACGCTCGCATTTCGGTAAATGGTGCGCTTTTCGGTAAACCGAGCAAGGACAAAGTGGAGATGAATGAAAGAGAGATGAAATCTTTGAAAAATCTTTCAAAACACCTTACTTCGGGGTTTGAAGTTGAAGAGAAGAGGAGAAGAGAGGAGAAAACAAGTTGGAGAAGCAGTTCGGCAAGAATCCGGGTAGAAGAGAGTCGAGCAGTCCTCGCTAAATCAAGCTCATCTATCTATACACTTGGAGTTAAGCTATGAGGCCATAACCATTGGAAATAAGACTTCTGGGGATTCATTTTTCACTCAAGAATCTCCTAAAGCCAAGTCCGAATGGGGGAGATATGGTTGGTTGAAGCAGGGGATCAGTTCGGTTGGATCGAATCTGCGCGGCTTCACCAAAAAGGGCATAACTTTTTGCACAGGAGGAATTTTAATGCAAGGTTTGCGCCATTGGAAATCTAACTTCCGGGGCTTCAATCTGGACATACACTGGCACTTTTTGACCTCATTAGCCACCCATCGGCACTCTATTTAGCTGACCGGCCAGTACAAATTGCAGGTCGGCAATTTATTGTGCCGACCGGCAATTTATTTGGCCGATGACCCTTTTTCTTGGCCGATTTGACCCTTTTGACTCTTGCAGGCATGGTGCATGCCAGCTGTGCCAGCTGGGATGCACAGACCCGACCCCCCATACATATATGTGCCTATTTGGAGCCTTTGACCCCATTTTTGGACCCTTTGCTCAAGGCTTCTTGAGGAAGCCTTGACCCTTTTGTCTTGGCTTCCTCAAGAAGCTTGCACCCCCAGCTTGGCTTCCCTAATAAGCCTTGCCCTCTTTGCTCCCCTTGACCCTTTCTTTTAGCTTGTCTCATAAGCTTTAAGCCTTGGCCTTTGCCTATATAAAGAGCCTTCCCCCTCCATTGTAAAAGGTTGGAGTTTTTGAGTAAAAAACCAGAGTAGACATATATATCTAACATATATATCTACAACCCTCTATATCTATCTTATCCAAGCCTCCAAACACCATTGTTCTTGCATCATTTGCCCTACAACACCTAGCACAACATCTCCATCCTCCATTCCAGCACTTTGGAGGCCATTTGCAGAGGTTAGAAGCTCAGAAACTTGGACCAAGGGCTGCTGGTTTGCTGCTCTTCAAGGGTAAGCACCCATTTCCCTTAAACTTGCATTTTTTAGCTTCATTGGTTAGCCTTATTTAAAAGTATTTTTGAGCTTCAATGTAAACTGTAAAGAGGCTTATTTTGAGCCCTTCTTCAACATTGAAGAAGGGCTCAACACTGTTGGGGACCTCCATGTGTCACTTGCCATTGAACCCCTCTTTGATCCCCATTTTTGCATGACTTGTTAGCACATTGAGATTCTGTTTTTCGACCCTAATCAGAACTGAAAAAGGTCTTATTTTGACCCTCTCTCCATGTCCCATGAAGGGTATTTGGCTGTTTGATGCATGTTTAGTATACTTCATGTTATAGCCCTCTTGTGGCCCTAATCTTGCATTGCCTTTTTTAGCATGTTTGTATATTGATTTGGGGCTTGTCATCTACTGTAAGTAGTCATATTTTTGGTCCCTCTTCAGTGTTGTAGAAGGGTCTTTTTCTTTTTGAGCTTTGCATCTACTACTTGCTTCATTGCCTCCCTTGCGGAGCCATTTTTGCATGCCATGTTAGTCCCACTTGTGCTTACTGTCTTGCCATGCTTTGTACTGTAAAAATGCTTTTCTCGAGGCTGCCTTGCTTCTTTCTCTTCATTGCATGTTCAAATTATGCATGCTTTGTATAGCTGTAAGCCATTTCATGCGCCTAATCTTGGGTTTCGGGGCCTATAGCATGCATTGGGTGACATATTTCCATGTTTTGGGACCATTTGGCATCATGTTCCAGTGCTGAAATCTGCATGTTTATATGCCATGTTTCATCATTCGCCATGTCTTGTTAGGGTTGCATGTTGTATCTTAGGATTGATCCATGCATTGGACATGTTTGTGTGCATTTCGGTTGCCTCATTTCACCTAATGGCCACTGATATGAGTGTGGCCGAGGTCTACTTGTATTGGTGTAAGCCCATCTTGCATTGTGCATGCCATGTTATAATGCGTTGTGCATGTTATGTTGTTGCATTGGGTCATGCCTTGCATGTTCGTCGCATACTAATATTGCATACTTAGCTCGTATGCTTAGGTTGCATTTGGCATGCATCCCTTGCCTCTTGATCAAGGATGATAGAGGTTGGGGCCTTTGATGTGTTTTGTGCTTGCATTCCATTTGATATCAAAGTTGCTAACTTGGCTTTTGGGCCGTCATGCATTGAAATGCGTGATTGATGGCCCGGGGGTCAAGGGCCATGCTCCCTTGAGTCCATTGCATGATAGGGAGTGTGTCCATGCACACATTTGCTTGAAATTCCATGCCATACACTGCTTGCCCTCGTCATTGTCAATTGCGTGTTCTCGGAAAGTTTTGGCCGACCGGCACTGTTAAGTGCCGACCGGCAAATAATGATTGGCCGATAACTTCATCAGAGGCCGGTGACCTTTTCCCATGGCCGGTGGCCATCCCTCTCATCCGGTGGTGTTCCACAGTGTGCAAAGAACCTGCCCTGAGACTTTGGCAATTTTCAGAGAAGCACGGCAGTGAAAACAGAGGCAGCAATGCTATGGCAGCGAGTTTCCGGGCAAGATGGGTCGATGCATGCATCATTCGCGCATTTCGAGACGGGGCTGCGGCCTTTTCCCTTTTGCATTTAATTTGTTAATTAAATTAGAAGTTCTGTAACAATTAGTTTAGTATTATTCTTTCGGTCCCTCCGAGTGAGGGCAATTATGTAATAAGTGTGCGTGAGTGTGTGTATGTCTTCCAACCCCACGTCTTTCTTCCCTTTTACTTACCTTCTTTGATGGTTAGTATTAGGACATATTTAAATTAGCATACTTTATGTTATGCATGCGTGCATTCATACATTTGTCTTACATACACCGGGCTCGGCGCATCATGCTAACTGCACTGTATTTCAATTCCAAGTTGAATACATGTTATTTGTAGCATCTCATATGCCATGCTTAGGATAGCCGAGCCTGTCTAGATTACACCCTTGCTTGCGTTGCATTAGCCACTTAACATGAACTAGGATCATGCATATGATTACTAACTAGTTTCTGTTTTGGCTTAGAGTACTAGGTGAGTTTTTACGCTTTAGCATATCGCACGCGTGTGAATGTTGCCATAACAGCATGATTACCATGAGGGTAGCTGCTTATGTGATATAACTGCTTGAATGCCTGTGGGTGAAGGTTGGATTGTTTGAGTTGGAAAAACTCGTTGAAATCCGTGTTTTAGCCTACTTGCGAGTAGCAAATTCCAAAGCATTTTCAAAACAAACGGATATGCAATGCTTGTTTCCAAATTAGGCGATCTAGTCTATACTTGTTTGCTGTGCGCATAACATAGTAATTCTAGGCTAATAACCGGAATAAGAACATGTAATGTTTTCAAAATCGGATATCATGATTAGTAGAGGCCGGTCTTCGGACCGGGCGAGAGGGGGTGCTCATAGCTGACCTTCCCCAATCGTACCCAAGTTCCCGAGCCGAGGCAACTTTGGTGATGACGGACACGTGGCCTTTGGCACCGAGTCAGGGTTTCCTAAATTTCCCCATTAAAAAATATTTAGGTGGCGACTCTGTATCTGGCAAAGCAGTCCATGTTTGGCACTTCTTTCAAAATCTGTTTTTCTTAAAACGATTTGCCGGATTTGGACTCTTTGGTTCAGATTTAGACCCGTGACAATTTGAGTACGAACTGTAGTAAGCCCACAAGCGAACAGAACGGGACTTAACCCTCTCGGGGCGTTCGGGGACGTCTACAGTAAGTCTACTTCAGGATATGCTTTCATGCTTAGCGATGTTGCTATTTCTTGGAGCAGTAAGAAGCAATCCTATATTGCCTTATCGACTATGGAGGCTGAGTTTGTGGCTTGTTCATCTGCCGTTCAGGAAGCCGTGTGGTTGAGGAGATTCCTTCAGCATTTGGATGTTGTCACACACACTTCAGACCCTGTGACTATCCATTGTGACAGCATGGCTGCACTCGCTTACGCTAAGGATCCTAAATACCACGGCAGAACCAAACACATTGATGTGAGGTTCAACTTTATCAGAGACATTTTGGTGCAAAAAGAAGTGATCCTGGAGCACATCCCTACGAGTCGCATGGTTGCGGACCCTTTGACTAAGCCCATTGCTAGAGATGTTTATCTTACTCATGTTAGGGCTTTAGGACTACGTAGGTGGTGATTTTTTTTATGTGTGTATTCAGTTGAACTCTTATTTTTTTTTTGGGGATATTTATGCCATTAGTATTCATATTTGTTTCTATTACACATTTATGTTTACTACTTTTTGCAATGGTTTGTGAATTAGCATACACAAAATAATTAAATTGATGTTAGCAGGCAAGATTGGCTCACTCACACGAGCAATCGCTCTTAGCGCTAGGTAGCGAGTAAGGATGAGACTAGTAGCTTATTATATTTGGAGCAAATAGAGAAGCTAAAATTATCCACTAGCTATGTCGCCTTGGTTGGAGCCAAGATGAGGTCTTGATTGGAGACCGACCATGGATATGAAAGTACCCACTTTTCCATGATGTGCCTGTTATGGATAGCCAGATGTGAGATCTCATTTGATGCCTGAGAGGCGAGCAAATAGAAATTGAGTTAGACGCTAGGAAGCGACTTGTGCGCTTAAGAGCGACTAGACTAAGATCTGTATGGTGTGTGAGTTTAACATCACTCTTTGGAAGAGTAACTCCACTATAACATGCATTCATACTGCATGTGCTTATCGACCCGTTAGCGAGGTGAAAGAATGGATCCCTGCTTCTTCACCGTGTGAGTCCTAAAAGTCATTTTTCCTTAAATGACTTCACTTTGTGCCTTTGTGACCTTTTGATGTGTCATAAGATGAGGAGTTGATGTTCGCTACTTTGGTATGTTGCTGCGGTCATGTATGATTGGCTTTTAAGGGACATTCTTGGGAAGCGGTCAATTTCAAATTGAATGATATGAGGGTGAAGGGAAGATCATCTAGTTCTACATCTCTGCTCTATATTCACTGTCGACAACTCACATCGCTCTTCAAAGGATGCTGATTGGGTGTGAATATAATGCGGGACCTAGGAGAGTCAAACATGCTCTTTGAGAGATTAGAGATGTTTTTTGGACTGATGTAGCTAGATTGGTCTGGGTACATGAGACACTATTTCTGTTCTTTTTGGGTTGATGTCTTTATACTGACTCATATTGAGTTTCTAGTATAGAGCTCCCATATGCAAGTGTTCTCAGCGGTCGCACGGTGCATTGGCTAGTATGAGATTGTTCTTTTTGGGGAGATTGAGATAGAGATGTGGCAGTGTCATGCCAACTCATGTGCGAGTGGGAGATGTTAGAAATGGGCGCCCATGTTGCATGATCATTTAACATTTGAATTTGAACCTTATCCAAATGGGTTTTGAATTTGAATTCGAACCTATTTAGGATAACCACTCAGGATACAGATATTATCTCCATTAACTGATATGGATAGATAATAATAACATTATATATCTAATATATAGGTTATGGGTGATTAAGAGATATACAACGTATCATCTCTGTTTTTTCCCATATACTGACTCTCTCCCATAAACAACAATCAATAAGCTATTTGCACTGTGATTTGTGTGGGTGATATTCACCATTGTAATATCATCCCACTGCTGGGTTGATTGACCAGATTCAGGAAGCACTGATTTACCCACGAGATCCATCAAAGTTCAGATTATATCAAAAAGGTATGACCTTATTAATTCTTATTCCGCTGCGTCATACTTTGTTTACAGAAATCAATTATGAAAACATGAAATTGGTTTAGCAATTATGAAAATTGGAGGAAATTGTGATTGAATGGTGTAGTTGAATTGATAAATCACTCACCTATGGAAAAGTTGATAAATTATTTGTTTGATGAATTCATTTATCTATTTAGAAATAACTGTTCTGGGCTATTGGTGGAGGATAGCCATGATTATTGTAGAAACTACATGATGATTAGGTAAATTGAAATTAATCAATTGAATTATGTCATTGAATATAACAGTTGGATGTAAACATTGTATATGTGATTAAATTTGTCATTGTATATGACAACTTGTTTAAATACATTGTATATATATATTGTTTGGGAGGAGATAGTGTAAAGACCCAAATAAAATATAAAAATTTGGTGGTGGAAAATAGAATATATGATCATGGATTATGGGTGGGATATATTATAGCATGATGATGTTTCAGCGGGGGTGATAAGTGGATATTTATTTTTATTTAGAGATAACATGGAGAGAGTAGTGTGCATGAGGGGAGGGAACCAAAGCATACACATGGCTGTCAATTATTACTCTTTCGGCGGGCTATTAAACAAAGGAGGCTGCATCTTATCTTGGACGTGGGGGGCCAACTATTTTCTGATATGGTGAAATTTTTCAAGGAGGATTTTTTATTATTATTATTTTATTTGTTCTGGGTGTTTTGACAAAGATCAAAAAAATTAGAAATTGGGGTTCTCAGGCGAGTGTCTAGCTTGGCTAATGGGAGGGAAGAGTCAGCGTTGAATTTAGTATAATCCTGAGCAAAATATGAAACTCTAAATATATGGGGTCTGGGTGTATGTGGATTTTCAGGTAATATATGTGTGTGCATGGAAAATACTTGTTTGAAAAAGAGTATCCTTTTCCTTTTCTGGTTTTGGGTTCCTTGTTGGAGAGGTCTCTTTGGAAGGAAAATTGGAGAGCTTGGAATACAGTATGTTTGGGTTTAGCAGGAAGTATAAGATCAGAGAGGCAGAGCCACTGGTAGAGGTGAAGGAGGTGTTCGCGAAGTATTCTAAGAGTGTGAGTGAGAATGGGTTGTCGTAAATGTCGGCTGATTAGCTCCTCCGGTTTCTGATCGAGTTTCAGAAAGAGGAAGGTTACACCATCTCCGATGCAGAGCAAATCGTCTAGCGACACCACCTCACCAAGCCCACTGGCCATGGTCTCTGCCTTGAGGATTTTTTTCACTACATTTTCTTCGACGGCCTTAATGGCCCTATCAAATCACAGATACACCATAATATGGCTGCTTCATTGCAACATTATTTCACATATACAGGTCTCAATTCCTACCTAACAGGGAACCAATTGAGCAGTGATGCTAGCAACTTACCAATCATAAAGGCTCTGCAAAATGGTGTGAGGGTATAGAATTAGATTTATGAAGCCACTTTAGTTGTTTCTCCACAAGATGAGTTGTTTATTGTTTCCATTTCATGTCAAGTTGTTCCTAGATCCTTACAACGGATTACCACCCAACCAAGAAATTTAGATAAGCCATTACTTCCAGGGCATGCAGTTAAGGAGCTTGTATTAGAGATGTTTGATGCATATGGTAACCATGTTGACGGGTGCTTGGAAATTGTGTTGAATGTGGATAGAGCAACATTTTGATCAATAATTATCAAAATCCGACAAAATCGAAAATTTGGATTTTTGCGTGTTTCCTCGTCAAACTTGAGGTAAGAATTTTCTACACTCTGATATAGTTTTTAGCTTAGTTATTTTTTATTGTATATAGATTATGAGATTTGGTTGTGGTTTGGACAAATTTAGGATTTGGTTGTGAAATGAAAAGAGGGGTATTTGATGAATATGAGGTAAATGAGTATGAGGCTTGAATATAAGATTATGTTGTGCCAACATAGTTGGTTTTGGTGTTTGGGTTGATATTTTAAAGAGGGAGATTTTTTTCCTAATTTTGATTAAATTATTATTTTGTATAAATAATTAGGATTAGCATTGAAAATGTGAAATTGGAAGGTTACGGGTATAGATGGTGAAATTAGATATGTATTATCTTATACTTTTGGAAGTTTTGAATGAACTATTTATCTTGAGATTGAATATCTATTTAGAGATAATTGTATTGGGCGATCGGTGGAGGATAGGTATGATTGTTGTAGAAATTGCATGAGGATTAGGCGATTTAATGCTAATCAAATGTTGGTTGTCATTGCATATGACTATATTTATAAATGCATTGTATATGTATGTTTATTTGGGAGGAGAAAGGGGATGGACTCCACTGAAAGCAAGCTGGCCGGATTGTCCTGGGTAAAAGACCCAAAATCATATACATATATGGGTGCCGATTCTCGTAGACGAAATATTCGTAAAATGGCATATTTGAGAAAATATACATGGGTGCCGATTCCTTCGGACGAAATATCTATAAAATGGAAGATTTGAAGTGTTTATGTGTGTTTTGCATAATTGGAAACTATTGAGTTGTAGTCTCATTTTGGTTGTTGAAAGATAATGAATTTAACTCATGAAATGAGTACTATATATGAACTTGAAATGAATTAAAGGAAAATGGAAGTGAGGTTTGGTCTTAGTGGCATATGAATATGTAGGCCTTGTGGATGTTTTAGTATTGGTATTGTTTATGCACGTGGTATTTATACCTTTGCTAAATCTCATATATTGTGTTAGATTATCTTTACTGGGCTATTGGCTCACCCTATACGGGAATATTATTTTCAAGTGCAGGTGAGATGTTTCCTCTAAGGCAATAGCATGGATGGACTTTCAGGAAGCGAGAGCTTCTCATTTATGCATTATGTGTGTATGTTTGTTATTTATAAAGCCAATAGCTTAAGATGTAATGAGCGAGACTCAATTTGTGTAACCAAGCAATGTCTTGGAAAGATGTACGCCTACATGGCAATTAACTGGTTGTTAAACAGTGAACTCTGATGTATGAAAGTATGTTGTTTCTTATATTTATTCCGCATATGAGTTATCTTTATTGTATTATTTTGGGGGCGTTATAAATAGGGGATGTACTCCATTATGTGGAAGGAGATAGGAGATGGACTCCATTGATAATTAAGTTGGCCAGAGTGTCCAGGGTTAAAGTCTTGAAATCTTATATAAATTTGGGTGCCGGTTCCCTCGGACGTAGTTCCGTAAAATGGCAAGAAAATAGAAGTGTTGAATGATGGTTGTTATTGAAGTGTTGATATATGAGTTGTAGTCTCATTTTAAACTGTTTGTATAATATTGAGCTATGTCAATGAATTTATTTGGATAAATAATGGGAAGTGGATTGATTATGATGTAAACGTTGATTGGTTACGGAGATGATGTAAATGGTTTACTTGTGTTAAACATTTATCGGATGTTAATTGTGAGACCATGAAATATCCTCTCACATGGATGTTGTGGAGATCCAACGAAGAGAAGAGCTGCACCCCTGTAGATCTGCAATGAGGAACATAGTCGGTGCCACCCAACCGGGGTTGCCGGCCGGGAGTACTCCGATGATGAAGTCAGTCCCTGAATCAAGAAATAGTGTATATCTATATTAGAGGGGGTGTGTGTGTGTGGTGGAGGGAGAACAGACATACCTTTCACTTGGGATGCCCCCTATTTATATAGATGGGGGGTGTGATATTTATTTGGGCTGGACCTTTGTAGGTTTTGTTTGGGTTAGGCCCAATAAGCTAGTACCTATAATTTTCTGGCTCCCACAATTGTCCCAAAACTTTCATTGTCTGCAATAGAAGGAATGAGAGTTTTTTCTTGCCAAGTTACACTGTTCAAATAGCTGTTAGTTTTTTTTTTTTGGATAAAGAACACTTTGGATAAATGAATAAAATGTATGAATGGATGACTGCATGTATGCTTGAATGTATGTATAAATGTATATATGTCTTGAATGTATGTATAAATGCACGTATGTCTTGAATGTATGTATAAATGTATATATGTTGATCATAAGATGAGGGGGGTTGAGCTAAAACCCAGAAAGGAATACAAACAAATCATAACAATAGGCCACGATATTGTTACCCCCCGGACAAGTGAGGTCAGCAGGTATTATGACCCCGGCGAGGTGTAGGCATGATATTCTAACCCCTGGGTATGGGTGTAGGCCGAGGTATTATAACCCCGGGCAAGGGTGTAATATATTGTCGAGTGTAAAGATTGCTTCCAAATATGGACTTTCATGCCGAGCTAGAAATATTTCTATATGTCGAGCACAGAAATAATTGCCTGAATCAAGTAAGACAGATTTAAATAAAGTAGATATATCAATCAAAAAATGAACCATGGTATTATTACCCCCGGGTGAGGGTGTAGACCTGCGATATTATAACCCTCGGGTGAGGGTGTAGGTATAGACCGCAGTATTCTAACCCCTAGGTATGGGTGTAGGCCTTTGCTAATGGTGCTCCATGCCGAGTGTGAAGATTACATTGTACTCGGAGACTTTTACTGATTTTAAGTGGCGACCGAGTGCCAATATGGCAAGGACTTTGAATAATGTATCCTGTACCGAATAAGGTGGACGTGTTAATCACCAGTAATAGTGCTCCGCTTATAAGGAATTGCCAAGTAGATATTGGGCCAACTATTTAATTGCCGAGTTGCTCGGTTTGCGTTTAGTCCGAGGTAGACTTGCCCCATTGCTTTCGAATGACAGGTGTTAGTCGGAAGGAATGTAGATTCCCATTGCCCTATGTTGTAGGGAAGATTCGGCTTTGGTAAAATGACGGTATGCAAAAATAAGCAAACTGCCAACTGCCAAGCGTGTAATGTATTGCCCCAAAACGGGCGCTTACTTCAAGTTGTGTGAAAAGGAACGGGAGTTTGTAACTCAAGTAAACGTCGTTTATAATGTTTGCACCAAGTTCGCCGAGTATGCATGCATATCAAAGGTGCCGAGATGATAATCGGCTGATGTGCCCCAATTGGAAAGCGGAAATTTGACTGATGTCCCAGTGGGCAATTATTTTGCCAAATAATGTTGTTAGGCGAATAAAGTTACCGAATACTGTGGCCAATGTTGCTGCATAAAGTGTAACAATGCATAAAGTCGATAAATAATGTTGTTTAGCCGAATAAAGTTAAAGCACGGCCGAATAATGATCATGCATAATGTTGAATTAATAATGGTCGAATAATCTTGCCGGGTAAAGTTGATGCACTGCCGAGTAACTCGTGTCAAAACATCGGTGTCCGTTTTCACTTGGGTCGGTGATTGTGCCGATCGTTTGGTTGGCGATTTTTCTTAATTTTCATGGTGTGTCGGCATTCCTTCGGAGTTGGATTTGCGAAGAACTTGGCTGGCAATGGTTGCCAATTCGGTGAAGTTGAGCTTATTGTCCAACGTATAGTTGCCCCATTGCTTTTGAATAAGATTTGTTATTCGGAAAGAATAAAATTGACTTGGGCTAAAATTGCCGAGTAGGCCGATAATGATTTGAAACGGATACCGTGCCCCTGTTCGGTGCCGTGGCGAAATCGAAATGAAGCCGAGACAAAGTAGGGTGCTTTGGTGAGATCGGAATCAAATCTGCATTTTATGTGTAGTTGTATTTATTTATTTATTTATTTATTTTTGTTATTATTATTATTATTATTATTTTTTTATTATTTTATTTTATTTTTTGCGAGCCGAAATTGCATATTCTGACTGTACGGATGGATCCGAAATATGCCAAATAGCTGGAAAGGACTATTGGATCGCTGTGATCAGACTCCTGATGGCATAATTGTAGCCAAAATAGAGTAGATGGCTCAGATCGGTTGAGAATTGTGCGCCGCGAAGCATGGGATAACTTCTCTTGCATGGTTTGCTGGTTCGTCGTTCTCAGAAAATTTGTCAATTCTGGGCAAACTTTGATCGGCCCGTACGGCGTCATTTTAGCTTCGATTTCGACGCGGTTTGTTGCGTTGGACTCGTCTTAATGAGTACTTCACATTGGTATGGTCAAAACTTGAGTTTGACAGCATTTGAAATTTTAGTTTTCAGCATGGGTGATCCGTTTCACAACTTTCGGCGGACTTGGGTTGCTTCTTGCCTCCTCGAGTTGGTGGTTTTGGAATCTTTAAGCTGATGCAAATCCTGTGGTATGTTCAGATGTGGATTTCGGTAAGCCGAGATGCTAATTTTATGCCGAGGTATTAGTGCCGAATAAGTATAACGTTGCCAATTATTTGATGCGGAATATTGCGCTGTAGTTGATCATATGCATGCAGCATTCATAATGCCGATGAACTCTGTTGCCGAATAAGTTGACTGTTGTATAGTCGAAAATGTTGCCGTATAAAGTTGACAACATGTTGTTAGCCGAATATCATAGATAACGAGACGGGATTGTCCAATGTTGTGCATGACCTATGGGCGGCCGACTAGTCTTGCAGCCGAGTAGTGTTACCTACCGGGTAAGTTGCCGAAGCCAAGATCTGTAGAATAATGTAAATATGTAGTTGATAATAGGCCGAATGATATACCAAATCGCAGAGGATAAGCAATATGGTATGATGTTCGGCCGAGTATTGTATAATTGAGTTGATAAGCAATGCCCAAGCCGAGATGTTAAAGCCGAATAAGTTGTCATTGCTAGACGATGCGGCGTTGATATTAATATGATATGCCAAATTGAAATGCCGAATATATTGTGAGTTTGCAGTTGTTGATATGCCGAATATATAAGCCAAATAAATGACCAAAGTAGCTTTGGAGCTTTGCCGAGCAATTGCCTATGAGTTCTCAATATTGTCGAGTAATATGTCCGTGCCGAGTGCCAAAATAATGTGCCGAATAAGAAATGTTATAACGTAATTTTTGCCGAATAATTTGCCGAGGAACGTTGTCAATCCGTGTAGCAATTGGTTAGTGTAAACACTAGTGTTGGCTATACGTTGATTTCCACGGCCATCCTCTTGGTGCTTGTCGAGCTTGACCCAATTGTTGATGCCGAGCAATACTCCTCTTGGCTTGCCGAGGTGCTAGTGTTATACTAAGGAGCAGCGCCAAGCTTTGTGGTTAGTTTAGGAAGTGCCGAACGTGTTGTTTATGAGGCCAATAATACAGCTTTCAAATCGCTAAATACAAGCTCCAAAAATTAGTTGGGCAAAAAGGAATGCCGAAGAGAGTGAATCAGTCAAAGGCAACATGTTCTCATAATCTCAAGAAGTAAATTACTTAAAGTAAATGGGACCAAGGAGTAGGAAAGCAATTACTAGGCCAACACACTAGCCGAATAGTCCGAATGTATATTAATAGCTGTAATCTTAACCAAGAACACATCTTACAAGTGGAGTTCCTAATTAGATTCATATATAGCCGGTCAAAAGATGACCATAAATTACTATAATAACTCATGGAATTTTTCTAGAGAGAGAGAGAGAGTAAAGACCCAGCCAGGATTTAATGACATTATCTTTTACATACAAGTCAATATTAATATTTATGCAAATAGTTATTATTTTACAACAAATATTATTTTCATGCACATGATCAACAGGTTCTGAACAACATTTGTGCGAGTTCAAGAAGTTGGTATCTTGATGGGCCAGAGGCGACGCCGAATACGGAATATTGCCGAATAATATGAGGCATATAGATGGCCTCAGTTTGACCAAATTTTATTCTTATATTATTATATATATATATATATATATATAAGTATGTGTATATATATTTATATTTTTATTGGCATTAACCCGAGCCGTAAAGATTGGCTCGTATTCTTGCAGTCTATGGAATCAAAAATGTTAAATTACCTATGAGTGCAAAGATTACGCTAACAGCCGGGATGATTACCGAAGCAACATAAGAATATATAAAGCTTCTAATAAAGAAACAATTCCTAAATAAAGAAACAATTACAGGCGTGGATTGGGCAGAGCCACCCTTTGTACAATGCCGAAATGAAACTCCCATAAACAAAAGTCTGAAACCCAGTTTTAGAGAGAGAAAGTGAAAATGCTCTTTTTTGATTTTGTTCTTGTTGGTTTTAGCAGGCAAAAATTGATATTCAAAAAACAACCCACCAATGTACGCTTACTTACATCACAGATAGATATAATATTATATGTACGGAGATATGCATATTGCGAATCAAGTTGAATCAAAATAAAAATGAGACCCAGCCGTGGGCCGTATTACTTGGGATTGATTTTGCTTTTGTCGAAAATGCACTAACCTCAAAGCAACCCGTATATGTTTACTTACAGCAGTATATTTGTTGTGTTCTTCGTTGATCTCATTCAGTCGTTCCCACAGACGGCGCCAATTGTGAGACCATGAAATATCCTCTCACATGGATGTTGTGGAGATCCAACGAAGAGAAGAGAACACCTCAGAGATCTGCAATGAGAAACATAGTCGGTGCCACCCAACCGGGGTTGCCGGCCGGGAGTACTCCGATGATGAAGTCAGTCCCTGAATCAAGAAATAGTGTATATCTATATTAGAGGGGGTGTGTGTGTGTGGTGGAGGGAGAACAGACATACCTTTCACTTGGGATGCCTCCTATTTATATAGATGGGGGGTGTGATATTTATTTGGGTTGGACCTTTGTAGGTTTTGTTTGGGTTAGGCCCAATAAGCTAGTACCTATAATTTTCTGGCTCCCACATTAATGTTTTAGTTAATTCTCATATACTGTTTAGCATATCTCTACTGGGCTTTGGCTCACCCTACTTGGGACACCATTTTTTAGGTACAGGTGACATACCGCCTCCAAGGTCATAGCTTGAGAGGTCTAGGGGCTGAAGGCTTTTTTTTTTTGTGCATATTTTGTTTGTGTTTAATGTGAATTCAGGCCAAGGGCTTTAAATGCAAAGAGTTAGAACTCTTCTTTTGTTATAACCAAGTCGTTACTTGGAAAGCTGTAAGCCCGTAGGGCATTTATTTTGTTAATGTCTTTTGTAAAGAAAACTCTGATGTATGAAAACACAACGTTCTTTTATGTTTATGGATCTTATGAATGGCTGTCTTGTGTTCTATTTTGAGGGCATTACAACTTGGTATCAGAGCATACCGGGTTTGAATACTTTGGGTACATAGGAAGTGGTTAGTACCACAATGGGTTTGTCTCGCTTATAGCGATCCCGGTTTTCCCTCAATTAGTTGTTGTATTCCGGACTCGGTCCCGTGGAAGTCGGTTGTTGCATATGTTACATTTTCGTCCTTTAATTCTTTGTATTCAAATTTTAGAATGTGTTGGGCAAGTTTGTTACAGGTTGGTGGTGAGTTTAAACCAATAGTTGTTGCGCAGATTTTTGTTTCTTCACTCGAGCGAGGCTTTTGTCGCTCAAGCGAGCTCTGTGTTTTAGTTCCTTCGCTCGAGCCAGGGTTCCTTCGCTCGAGCATGCATCTGCGTCTGGTTTTGGACTTGAAGGTTGTGTTTCTTGGCTTGAGCGAGATTTCCTTTGCTCAAGCGAGCGAGGACTATGTTTTGGGTTTCTTCGATCGAGCGAGCATTCTTGCGCTCGAGTGTGCTTCTGGGTTGCAAACCTGAAGCTTCGAGTTGTTGGCTCGAGCAAGGCTTTCTGCACTCGAGTGAGGTTTCTTTGTGTCTGGTCGCTCGAGCAATCTGGTCGCTCAAGCGACCACTCCTTTGCTCGAGCGAGCCTTGAATATATCAGTTGGCAGCAGCGGGTTACACTTCACTTTTTCACCTTCTTCTTTACACAAACCCTAGATTCGACTGCTTTTCTCTCTATATACACCTTCTCTCTAAGAATACACCTAGTTCTAGTGAGTTTCTATCTTAGTTCCTTTGTAAGAAAGGTGGAGCTCGGTATGGGCTACGTTTTGATCCGAAAATCATTGAGTTTGGAGCATCTTGAGTTTTCTTCATCTTCTCCCTTTGGTCTCTCCATTTGAGGTAGGGATAACCTACTCCTTTCTATGAGTTTTGACATAGATATTATGTATTTTGTATAAATGGTGTATTATGGTAATTTTGGGAAAGTTAGGGTTTATTTTAAAGTTATGAAAAAGGGGGTTTTGAATTGTTAAACTCCATGTATGAGTTAGACCTTGGAAAATGGAATTGTTGTTGTTAAAGTGATGAAATTGAACCTTAGGGTTGATATTTGAAAGAGGGGGAAAAGCCCTAATTTATTATGATTAATTAATTTGTTTAATTAATTTGAGAAAGTATGAGAATGTGAAATTAAGATGAGAATCATGAAATTGGGGAATTATAGGATTGAATGGTGTAGTTGGATTAGCTAATCACTTACCTATGAAAATGTTGATATTTTATCTGTTTGATAAATTTATTATCTATTTAGAGATAACTGCTTTGGGCTATCGGTGGAGGATAGTCTTGATTGTTGTAGACACTGTATGTTGATTAGGGAAAACTGAAACTAATCATCTGGAATATGTCATTGAATATGATGGTTGAAATAATACATCGAATATGTGTATTGATTGATCATTGTATATGATAAGTGTTTAAATACTTTATATATGTATATTGTTTGGGAGGAGATAGAAGATGTACTCCATGGTTTGAGAGGAGATAGGGGATGTACTCTCAAACCTGTTTGGGAGATAGGGGATGGACTCCATTGATAACTAAGTTGGCCGGAGTGTCTAGGGTGAAAGTCCCGAAATTCTAATTACGTTTGCATAATGTAGATAATTGAGGTATTGAAGTGTTTTAACATGAGTTGTAGTCTCATTTGAATTGTGGATAATGGAAGCGTTTTATTATCAGTTATAATCTTATTTAACTATTTAGCTAGATAATGAGCCACGTTTATGATTTTAAACTGGATAAGAAAAGGAAAGTGGAATGAAACACGAATGCATTGTCACGAAATTGGAAGGTATTGTAAGCTGGTTTACAAGTGTTAACCTTTTATCAAATGCTAATGTTTTAGTCATTTCTCATAATTGGTTTAGTATATTTCTACTGGGCATTGGCTAACCCTATATGGGACATCATTTTCAGGTTCAGGTGATATGCCACCTCCAAGGACATAGCTTGGGAGACTTAGAGGTGGGAGACCTTTTGTTGTTATCTTTTTGGTATTACATGTAAACTCAAGCCAAGGGCTTGTTTTTAATAAAGAGTTAGAGCTCTTCTTTTGTTGTAACCAAGTGTTGACTTGGAAAGTTGTAAGCCCGTAGGCGTAGACACTCTATTTTTGACCATTCTCAAGACTTGGACGTCACTGTTTGAACACTCGGTGATCATCCATGTTTGTGTTCGTTTTGAGTTCTCGGAGGTCTCGGTCGCGCGCCTTACCTCAAGATCTCTTAACTTGACTGTTTTGTGCTTGGTTGTGGACCAAACACTTGTGTTTATGCTTTGGAGGGAAGAGGGAGGCTTGTTGGCCATCCCCCCAACCCACCGGCCAAGGCTTGAAGCCATCGGCCCTGTTTTGTTCCCATCGGCCAAGAGTATTGGCTGGTCGGCATTATATTTGGTCGACCGGCCCCTTTTGTTGGTCAATTGGCCATTTCTGCTGGTCGACCCCTTTCCATATGCTTTTGGCAGATATTTTATGCCAGCTGTACACAATTGACCCCCTCCATACACGTGTATGGAGAGATTTGCCTCTTGCTTAGCTTGTTTAGAAAGCTTTGGATTTTGAACCTCTATATAGAGGGAGCTCCTCCTCCCTGCTCCAGGTTCAGAGAATTAGGGTTAGAGAGTGAGATATAGCCTTTATATATTCCCTTGTTTAATCCCCTTTTGTGTATCAAAAGTGAGTTTTGTCTTACTTTTGCACTTGAACACCTAGCATTACACCACCCTTGGGTTATTGAGGCACCAGAGGGTTGTTTTTAGGGTTCTTGAGTTGATTTTGATCAGAGAAGCCTGCTGGCTCTCTGTTCTTGAAGAGGCTCTTCAAGGGTAAGTTCTTTGCTTTAGTTACCCCATTTTGGCTTAGGCTTTTAGCCCTTCTTACTTATTGTTTTAAGCTTGACTATAAACTAAAAAAAGTTCTATTTTTACTTGCTTTTGATCTTTGTTTAAGGTCACTTTAAGGTTTGGGGTTGTTTCCCCCCTCCAAGGCCTTGTTGGGCCTTGTTTAAAGCCATTCATTTTGGCCTTTGTTCTTTGCTTTGCATGACCTCTTCACCACTGAAATCCAGAGGATTGTCAGTGGTGGAGAGGTGGTTTTGAGGTCCTAAATAGGAGAGGGTCATCCCCTCTCTTTGTTATCTTGAATGATTGAATAAATGGCTATGTAAATGGCTTGTATGCCTAGCATGTTTTAGCTTCATTTCAGTATGTATTAGGCTTTGTTTTGCCATGATATAGCACTGTTTTGACTTGGTTTAGACACACCATGCATGCTTTGTATACTTGTCTTGTAATCCCATAATTTGCCTTAACATGTACCTAGCATTTGGACCATTATGCTTGCATGTTTTGGCCTTACTCCTTGAAGCTTTTAGCCATGTTGTGACATGCCTAAGCTCTGTTTGGTGTTGATTTGGTCATGCTTGCATTGTTTTGTATATCTACCATGTAATCTAGCTTGTTGGCTTCGGGTGTGTGAGTCATGAGCATGCTTTACTTGGGCTATTTCAGTGGTTTGGCATCACTTATAATGTTATTTTAGTCCATATAGCATGCTTGAATACTTGCACTTATCGCTCCTTTAATGCTTTAAAGGGTTTGTGCTTTATGCCTTGTGAATGTGACATTGCGTATGCCAACATGCTTAGGGTATTTGGGATGACATCTAAGTGGGTTTTTGGGCTCATTTTGACATATCATACCTCTGATTTTGGTTGCCTAAATCATGCCATGTTTGGTTGTATTAGGTGTAGTGTAATGCCTCTTTTATGGCTTTGTATGCCTCATGCCTTGCCCCTTTGTTTTAGCTTGTTTTAGCTTTGGTTATTGCATGTTTTAGGCTTACTTTGCCATGATTTAGGACTGCTTTGGGTTATACTTGCCATATGCTCTTTGTTTTGTATAGCTTTGGTTCAAGTCCCTTGCCTAGTTTCAAGCCTTGAGCCTTAATCATGCATGCTTGGCTTATTGATGTGATCTGGCATCACTCATAATATCACTTCCAAGCATGTAATGTTGTCACATTTGCATGCTTTCCACCCCATTTAAGTGTGCTTAAAAGTTGCCCCTTTGATGCTTAAGTGCTAGGCCAATTACCATGCATGTTTGTGTGTGCATTTGTCCCCTATCCCTTAGCACATTGGCCACTGATTTGGGCTTATTTGAGAGCTGCCCATTTTGGTTTAAGACCATTCCCGCATGTTGTTGCATGCTTGCATTGCATGTTGTTGCATACTTGGCCTATTAACATGTTGTTGCGTGTTTAAGCAGTAGTGCATTTGGCATGCATTCTTTTGATTTTAGGTTGCCTAACGTGTTGCTACGTGTTTGCCTCACATGTTGTTACATGATTGAATGAAGTCACATCCTTGTTTGCATGCTTATCTTTGCATATTGTTGCCTTGTCTAACATTATTGCTTGTATGCTCATCTTGCACTAGGGTGCTCGCATGTTTAGGTTGCATAGCATCGAGCATGCATCCCTTGCCTCTTGATTAACCATGATAGAGGCTTGGGGCCCCTTTGTATGTTTTGGTGTGCATTTCATTGGATATTGAGGTTGCACACTTGGCTTCTCGGACCATCACGCATTGAAATGCGTAATTGATGGTCTGAGGGTCAAGAACCATACTCCTTTGAGCCTTAAATATGATAAGGAGGGTGGTGGTGTAAACATTGCTTTAAAAATGTATTGCCATGCCTTGTCTGTCCTCTGCTGCAGCAAAATAGGATTCTGCAGGAAGATATGGTCGATCGACCACTTCTAGTGCCGACCGACTAAAAATTTGTGGCCGAGAGCCTAACTTTTGGTCGATGACCATTTCCCCTTGGCTGGTGACCATCCCTATTGGTCGGTGACATCCCACAGTGTTCAGGGAGTGGTTCTGAAGCATCCTTGGGACTTGTGCAGTCCTTAGAGGAACAGAACAGTGCAAACAGAGGCAGCATGAGTATGGTGGTGGATTTCCGAGTGGAGCCGAGCGTGCACGCATTTATCCCTCTTCCCGAGGCCTCTTTACTGCTTTCCTAGTTTAATTAATTAGGTATTGTGTAATATTTAATTAGCTCGTTAGTTAATTAATTTGTATTATTCTTTCGGTCCCTCCCTCGAGAGGGCGTAGTTGTGTAATAAGCGTGCGTGTGTGTGATGCATGTCTTCCAACCCCCACCTCTTTCTCCCTTTTGTTTAACCGCTTACGATGGCTAGTTTTAGGGCATATTTGATTTAGCATACCTTATGCTATGCATGCGTGCATCCATTCATCTATATTGCATGCACCAAGCTCGGTGCATCATACTAACCGCATAGTATTTCAATTTCAAACTTGAATACGTGTATCGAGTTTTTTGCATTTCACATGCCATCCTTAGATTAGCCGAGCCTATTCTAGTGGCATTTTGTATGCGATGCATTAGCCATCCTAACATGGACTTGGATCATGCATTGATTGCTAACATATTCTTTGTTTTGGCTCGGAGTACACTATAAGTGTTTATGCTTTAGCATCTTGCATGTATGTGGGTGTTAACATGAAAGCATGCTTGCCATGAGGCTAACTACTTAGTTGATTTACTGCCTGAATGCCTGTGGGTGAAGGTTGGATTGCTTGAATTGGGATAATTCATTAAAATCTGTGTTTTAGCCTACTTGCGAGTAGCAAACTTCAAAATATTTCCAAACAAACGGATATGCAATGCTTTGTTCCAAATTAGACGATCTAGTCTATACTTGTTTGCTGTGCACATCACATAGTAAGATTAGCTAATTAATCGGAATAAGAACACATGTGTTTTCAAAAACAAAATATCATGTTAGTAAAGGCCGATCTTTGATCGGGCGAGTGGGGGTGCTCATAGCTGATCTTCCCCAATCGTACCCAAGTTCCTAAGCCGAGGCAACTTTGATGATGACGGACACGTGGCCTTAGGCACGAGTCAGGGTTTTCTAAATTTCCTAAAAACAAAATATTTAGGTGGCGACTTTGTATCTAGCAAAGCAGTCCATGTTTGGCACTTCTTTACAAAAGTTAGTTTTCCAAAACGATTTGTCAGATTTAGACTCTTTGGTGATTTATCAATCTTACATCGCACATTGTGAGATCAGATTAAGAACCGTGACACAAATGAGTCCAAACTGTAGCGTGAGGCCCACTGGGGGCGCGTCTACAGTTTTTGGTGACTCTGCTGGGGAATTAGAGAACTTGACTCGAACTCATGATATTTTGTTTTGATTAGACTTATGTGTCTCTTTGCATTGCATTTGTATTGGTGCGCCTAGGACACCATGTTTGCCATCTGCTATTTTTGAACGGTTTGTCGGAGGCTCGCTTTGAGAAGCATGCCATAAGGCTGACTAGTTATGGGCTCTGCCACGATAGGAACACAAACCCCGGTTGTTACCAGGGCACCATTTTTGACCATTCGACCTAGTGCATATTCAGATCCTTAGTGACCATTCCAAACTAGGACAGGTTGCTTACCCGATTATAGGTTGTTTGAAAAACCGCTGTATGCATAGTGAAACCCTAGCTCCTGACAAAATAGGACAGGGAAACCCTACCCCAAAATAGGGGTGTTTTTGGCTCTCATTTGCTTGCTATGTGCTTTTAGAGTTTGCCTCTATAGGAAATGCATGTATCGGTTTGCAAGTCTAGGTATCAGGCCTGCGGGCATCAGTACCAGTGTTTTGAGAATCTGTCATATCTGCAGGTATCATATTCAGTTTTGGGTAGTAATTTGGGGAACAGTAATTCAGTTATATCTGCGGGTATCTGTCTTGGTAAAATTGGGTTGAGATATTGCCTACTTTCTCTTTCAGTTCAGAGATTCAGTTTAGAGCAGCCAGCGTTCTCCTTTGCTGAGGCAAGGCAAGAAAAGGCTCACTAGTTTATCAGATCCGTTAGTCACCAATCCCGATGCCTCTGTCTGGTTTAGCAGACTTATAATGACACAAATTCAAAGGAAATTGTGGTTATGGCAGCCGCATTGGACTAAGGAATCATCTTGCAGGATGAGACCAATGTTGAAGTACCACATCTGCCTAGGTCGCTTGTCGCGCACCCGATCTGGACACCCAAGTTGTTTCAAACTCGTGAGCCCACCACGTTTGAGTTGATGGGAATGATTGGTGACCTTCAGAGGTCTGCGGCTGATCTCGCCTATGGAATGTTGGCTTCGCCGCCGACCACATCGTATGCCAGGAATTTCATACCGCAGGAGCCCCCGCTACTGGGGCGAATTGTGATTGAGCTCAGCCAACCTAAGGCTGTCTTAAGCTATGGCAATGACATGTCAACAACAATCGGGTTCCGCTCTGATGAAGCAACCCAAACCCTCGATCAAGCTGAGGCTAAGGGTAAGAACAAAGTGGGAACAGACGCTGATCCCATTGAATAACTACTGTGGGCAGTTGAGGCTTTGAAGGTCGGGGGGTTGAATAAGCAACAAGTATTCGCAGTCATGGCTAAGACTGTGGATGACGTCTTCCCCACTCAGACCGAGGGCAGTTCAAGCCAGGCGAAAAATCAGGATAGGAACTGTCATACCAGAACTGTTCCTTCCAATCCTAACCCTGCACCTAGGAAAGATCAGAAAGCCAAGGTAGCACCTACCGATCCTTTTGCTAGCGTGTTCGGCAAAAGTCAGCAAACCTCGAAGTATCTGCCCCGAGGTCGCAGGGTATTCCATGCCCTTTACATGCCTTTGTCTAAGGCGCTCCAGATCCTTGCTGAAAAGGGGCATCTTAAACCCCTTGAGCCTCGGCCTCTCCCGAATAATCTCCCTCTCTCACATGACGCTACCCTGTACTGCGCGTACCACCAGCAAACCGGTCATAACATCGACAACTGCTTCCGTCTTCGCCATGAAGTATAGGATTTGATCAACAATGAGGTCATCCTCCCACCTACTTCAGCAAAGTCTGTCACTGCTGAGTTGTTGGACTTCGAGGATACTACAAGTATGTGATTAGGGGTTGGTCCACCTGCGGGCGGCGCTCGGTGTATTTCAGATGTGGCATTTGGCACGCACTATTTTGAGCATCTGCAAATGCTAATTTTTGTAGTTTCTGACTTGGGTGCCGAGTCAGTTTTGTTGTGTAATTTTGAGTTTGTCTCTTTGTTTTGAGTCAGTCTGTTGATTAAGGTCTATCTTGTTGTATCGAGTCAGTCCTGTTGTACAGAAGTCGGGTGATTCCGATGGTGTCATCTCGGACACCATTTTTGTTTTTGTTTTGTAATTGTCTTTTTGCTTTCTTTTGAGTCTGTCTCTGCTGTGGAGCCAGTTGCAACCAGGAAATCTGAATGAAACAGCTGTGGCTGTCATGTTTTTGTGCCTATTGCTACTTTGAGCCTGTTGTGCCAACAAGTTTAGAATAAAACGACAGTACATTTTCACCTACTTTGCTATGCTTTGAACTCATTGCATTGACCTAAGTTTTTCAAAACTTTTCGAACACTGTGATGAAAAACGAAGAGGGAGGAATTCCTCGAGATTCGCAAAAATTTGATCAATTGAGAGAAAAAGAGGCGTGCTAAGCCCTTAATGAGTGAAATCATGCTTGTTAGTGTGAGTACTGGGAAGGATCCTAGCTTGATTCAGATTGGTTCTACATTGTCTTTAGCACGAGCGATTCGTCACTTTCTTAAAAGTTTTCAAAAAAAAGTTTTGCGCGATCCTGCGAAGACCTATGTGGAATCACTCTTGAGATTGTACAGCTTAGGATCGCTCTCAGCCTCTAGACTCTCCCTCCCATTTTCAAACCTTGGACTTAAATTCAGAATGTTCAATGGTCAACCATCAAGGGAGGTCTGTGTGGCTGGATTTGAAGCAGCCCTCAAACAAGAGGCACCAAAGTCGGATTAAGAAGGTCAAACATCGTCAAGAGAAGCTTGCAAAACTGAATTAGAAGCACCCCTCGAACTAGGGGCCAAAAATGTCAGATGTGCTCGAAGAGTGAAAGATGATTCATCTCTCAAGTTAACGAAGATCAGCAAGAATGCCGAATCCCCGAAGGGAGGAAAGAAGAAAGTATTGCTGAAGGACGATTGAGTTCCTATCTACAACACTAGGGGCAAATTTAGTCCCCCATTGGATGGACTCCTGCATCGTCAGCGAACAACAGCCATTCTCCTAGATTCAGATGACTTCGGGATCTCAAAACCATTTGACATGGACATAACTACACTTTTACCCTTGAGAGGCTCGCTGGGCCAAAAACCCAGAAGGGTGACCCAGGCAAAAGTTAGAGCAAGAAAAAGAACAAAAAGAACAAAAAAAAAAAAAGAAAAATGCAAAGAAAAGAATAAATAATGATGAAAAAAAAAAACAGAGCTCGCAAGGTTGAAAACCCAGAAGTGCGGCCTTGGCAAAAGTTAGAGCGTAAAAGGAGAGGTTAATACCCGAGTGTACCTTAACCAGAACTACGTAAGGCTTGATTCCCATGTTTGGGATATATAGGCAACTTCATTATGAAGTCTAGCCATAAACACTTCCAATTCGACTATGTCCATGTAATGGTTCTGATCATCTTTGCCTTTTCAGTATCTGAGAGTTTGGTTGTGATCATCACTTTGAGGACTGATTATAATGTGCTGTGGTACTATTCAAACAAGGGGCAGCTTTCCGTTGCCATATAGCTCGCTGTGGTGCCATTCAAACAAGGGGCAACCTTCCGTTGCCGTGCAGTGTCCTTCAGACAAGGAGCAATTTTCCTTTGGATCTGAGGTTGTGCATCTCAAGCGTAGGTTCTGTGCTCGTTGAGCAGTGGCCGTTTGCAAAAAATAGTTTTTGAGAATTTTTACTGAGGTTGACGGATTTTCTCGAAAATCATTTCATTTTTCAAAACTGGACCATTTCTTGGACCCAAAAAAAGGAAAATTTTCAGTGCTCATAGCCTGACTTCCATGATTTTAAAATCAGAAAACTGAACAAGCATGTTAATCTAACTCTCATGTTGGTCAAAATTATTTTAGTAGAAAGCAAAAACAAAAAATGGTCAAAATGATGAACTAGGGGCATAGTTGAGTCAGGCTTCCTATCTTTCCCCCGTTGTCCATGCATTCGCCAAAAAGGGCAACATACTTGCCGGGAAAGGCACTCTATTCGCCACGAAGGGCACGACTGAAGCTAACAACAAACGGCTGAAAGCTCTCTTATCCTCCAAGCAGCGAGGTATCAAGCCAAGTATGAAGCACGAATTGGAATGGATCAGGATACTCCACTCCCTCATCTGAGGCATTGACTAAACGTCACCGGAGGAAATAGCCGCGAGCTGATAATGTTGGGCATGAACCCACAACTTCCTGTTTATCCATTGACCACCCAGGGAAAAAAAAACAAAATCAGAGAGATTGAAGAATAGAGAGATGTGCGCTGAAAAGAAAAGCGAGAAAAGGGTTTTGAGAGAAAAACCGAGCTTGAGTGCTAGAGTGATGTGAGAATCACAAATAAGAAAGGGCGAGAAATAATATCCGAAGAAACTGGCTCTTCGCGAACTGAGAGGTCTCACCTTTGTAACGCGTCTGAGTGTCGTGTCTTTTGTTTTGTTTGTTTCATTTCTTGTTTTGAGTCGTTTTGAGTGTTTCTCGATGTTGTTTAGGTTGTTTACCTTTTGTTTTCTTTACTGAGTCGTAGTGCGCTATGTTCAGTCGTAGGCTCAATACCCGGTTAAGAACTCACTTCTTATTTTTCAAAATGACTTGTTTTGTGCTCAGAGTGCTGTGACATTCTCCATATTTGCACAAAACATGTTTCTTTCTTTCATAAAACTGTAGGGGTTCAACCCAGGTCGCGTGAAAACAGTGAACATATGGATTTCGGATTGCGAAGCAAAGGAAAAGAGGGAAAACCTGGAGCATCCGAGTGTGTTTCAACTTCTGCCAATTCTATCTTTGCATCTCGTCTGTTCAGATTGAACTGTTTGTTCAGAAATAGTTGTGTGCCGAATAAACCAAGTGCTGTGTTATGGGCTATATGTTCAAAATGAGCAAGGCGTTGTATAAGCTGGGTGCTGAACAAACCGAACGCTGCGTTATGAGCTGTGTGTTTAGGATGAGCAGTATGTTGTATGAATTGTTTTGTCATTAGTCGGTTCACTACCTGTTTATTACGATACAAGTGTTTAATTTTCAGACAAAAGTTCAATCTCATTTACATTGTTATGTAATGCGATGCGATGCGATGTATGAAATATGTAAATATAACACTTTTTTCAAACAAGAAGCTTGTTTCATTCCATCATCTTTTCAAGTACATAGTTTTTGAAGAAAATAAAACCTGCCTACGGCAGTACAAAGTGCTCAAGCTACCTGCAAAAAGAAAGGTAAAACAAAAATGGGAAAAGCAACAAAATGTCTAAACAGAGCAACAAAAAAGAAGAAAAAGCAGCAAAAATCTAGATCAACATCAGCTGGTCTCAGGCATGAGAGTCTGTCCTCGTCCTCTTCCTGGACGAAGGTCCAGGAGCATCGTCGTCGGCTCCACCATCTGGGCCCGAGCCCGAGTCATCTCCAGTCTCATCCTCAGACGACTCTGTCCCCGTCTCTGCTTCGGACTCATCATCGTCTGGAACCGGTGCCCGTGAGCTGCTCCCAACATGAATACGCCCCGCTTTGGTGCGCGCGGGGGGGGGGGGGGGTGCTGCGGTCCCTCGTCCTGCTCTCCCTCCTCCTCAGGCAAGTGCAGATGGCCCTACTGGAGTACCCCCTGCAGCCGGTATCTGGAATGGGGCCTAAAAAGGACAAATGGTAAATACATCAGTTATGCGACGCAGAAAGCGATTAAGACGATCAATGCGATGTAGTCTGATGTATGAATCTTTGTGAGCAGCGATCTCGAATGCAAAGGTACGAAAGCGAGGTATGAATGCCGGCGGTGTATCAATCGAATCATGCGGTATGAGTACAGGTATGAATCTTTGTGGTGAAGCGTGAATGTCGATCTGAATCTTGGTGAGTGTAGTGTCACGAATCTTGTGAGCGATCGGTTCTGGGTTGTATCAAATACCGTGAGGGCAGTGTACCAAGTGCAGTGATAATTAGTGCGATACATCAGATTGTGTAGAGTTTGAGATAGTGGTCGAAAAAGCTTACCGGGATACTGTAAATAGCCAGCAGGTCGAGGCTCCGCTGAAGCATCCCCATCACGGAGGCAGTCAACTCTAGAGATTGGCGAGTGTACTCAGAGGAAGCCTGCAAGAGTGTTAGGAACATCAATATTCTGTGGAATATTAAAAGAAATGAAATGAAATGACGGTGTAGGATGCAAAATGCAGTAGTACATACCGGGGGCAAGTCGTAGAACCCGACTAGCTCGTGATCAGCCGGAAGGGGAGCGATGGGGATCTAGTAAGTCTCCCCACCCTGCCCTCGGCATGTCATCATAGTAGGCAGCTCGGGCCACCCAGCTCCCTGTCCTTTCCGGGGCCCACTCCTACCTCGAGCCCAAGATGCTCGCGATGCTCCTGCTCTCGCAGCTGGCGCTGCTGGTCTCTCTCTCTCACCTCGGCCGGCACCGGCTAGAGGCCATATGATATAAGTCTGGACGAACTCCGTATAGTCGCCCTCGTCTACAAAGCGCTCATGGCTCCAACCGATAGTGTAATCTGTCATCTCCGCTAAAGTGTACCTCTCGGTGTCCCTCGCATGGGTAGGAGGAAGTAATGGAACCGGCTGCTCTCGCACGCCCAGGGTCTACCGCAAGAAGCGCTCCTCAAAGTACCAGGCACAGAAAACCGGGCCCTCCAGCAGAATCCTGAATCGGCTAGTCTCCTCGGACCAGATATCGATCCTCACCACGGTAAGAAGCAGTCGAGTGCCGGTGATTTGTAAATGATATGCAGTTTGTTATCTACTATTATTGAAAGAATAATGTAAAGCGAAGCTGATAAACTGAAGTGTCTAACATACCTCGGCTGTGGTGATGGTGTCAAAGTATCGGCGATAGAAAATAAAAGGCTTTCGTGGCCTCCGTACGCATCTCACGTCAAAGCAGTGAGAGAATGGAACGCCAAGAGGGACCTCCTCATCCGGCACTGGGGCAACCCTCAGGAAGTAGGCATATACCCATAACTACAAAGTATAACAGAGCAGGCACCAGTATGCTTATCAAATAAAGTAGAATGCAAAATAAAGCAGAAATCACAGAACCATGGATTGTGCAGTATGTGAACCGTATCGTGCAATGTGTGCAATGTGTAAAGCAGATTATATGTGTGCCGTGTGTGCAGTATACAAACCAGTGTGAAACAGACTGCATGTGCGCAATGTATAGAGTACTGTAGACGTCCCCGAACGTCCCGGGAGGGAAATCCCGTTCTGTTCATTTGGGTTCACTAAAGTTCGGACTGAAATTGTCACAGTTCTTAATCTTGAACCGAAGAGTCCAAATCTGGCAAATCGTTTTGAGAAAACAGATTTTGAAAGAAGTGCCAAGCATGGATTGCTTCGCCAGATACAGAGTCGCCACCTAAATATTTTTTATGGGGGAATTTAGGAAACCCTGACTCGGTGCCAAAGGCCACGTGTCTGTCATCACCAAAGTTGCCTCGGCTCAGGAACTTGGGTACGATTGGGGAAGATCAACTATGAGCACCCCCGCTCGCTCGATCCGAAGATCGGCCTCTACTAACCATGATATCCAATTTTGAAAACGTTATTTGTTCTTATTCCAGTTATTAGCCTAGATTTACTATGTTATGCGCACAGCAAACAAGTATAGACTAGATCGCCTAATTTGGAATAAAAAATTGCATATCCGTTCGTTTGGAAAATGGTTTGGAATTTGCTACTCACAATTAAGCTAAAACACGGATTTCAATGAGTTGTCCCAACTCAAACAATCCAACCTTCACCCACAGGCATTTAGGCAGTTTATATCACATAAGCAGCTAGCCTCATGGTAAGCATGCTATTATGTTTAACATTCACACTCATGCGAGATGCTAAAGCATAAAATACTTACAGTGTACTCCGTGCCAAAACAGTAAACTAGTAAGCAAACATGCGTGACCCTAGTTCATGTTAGGATGGCTAATGCAACACAGGAAAAATGCGGTTAGAATAGGCTCGGCTAATCTAATGATGACATGTGAAAATGCACAGATAGCATGTATTCAAGTGAGATTTGAAATACTTTATGCAGTTAGCATGATGCGTCGAGCCCGGTGCATGCAAAACAAATGTATGGATGCACGCATGGATAGGCCTAATACTAACCATCAAAAGCAGGTAAGTAAAAGGGAAGAAAGACGTGGGGTTGGAAGACATACACACACGCACCTACACTTATTACAAATTCACCCTCGCTCGGAGGGACCAAAAGAATAATACAAATTAATTAACCTACAAGCTAATTAATTATTACAAACCACCTAATATAATTGAATATAATTAAGCAGTAAACAATAGCCTCGGGAAGAGGGTCCAATGTGCGCGTGCTCGTGTTTGCTCGGAAATCCAATGCCATGCACAAGATGCCTCTACTTTGGCTGTTATCCTCCTCTGAAGACTGCACAAGTCCCAGGGTTGCTTCTCTAAGTGCTCTAGAACACCACCGGCTAAAGGGATTGATCACCGGCCATGTGTAATGGTCACCGGCCACAAAATACTCCATCGGCCGACAATGGATGGCCGGTCGGCATTGAAGATGGCCGGCCGGCCAAATCTCCCTGCAGAAACTGATTTGACAGCAGCAGAGGACAAAGCAAAGCATGGCAATTTATTTCAAGCAATGTATGCACTAATCACATCCCCTATCATGTTTATGACTCAAAGGGATATGGAACTCGATTTTCGGACCACCAATCACGCATTTCCATGCATGATGGCCCAAGGAATCAAGGGTGCATTTTGATATTGGAATGCAATGCACATAAGCAAATAAAGGGGCTCAACCTCTATCACAAGCAATTCAAGAGGCAAAGCATGCATGCCAATGCAATGCAATCCTAAGCATGTCGACTAGTATGCAAAATAAACCATGCAAGCATGTAATGCATGTTAGGCGCACAACCTAAAGAAGCATGTAAGGCATGAAGCAATGTAACATGAAGCAATGCAACCTACAAGTACGCAAGATGTAATCTAAACATACAAGTATGCAAGGCATGCAACATCATACAAATGGGACCAAGCATGCAACAACACACAAGATAAGCATGCAACACATGCTAAGGGAGGGACTTACCCTAATTGGACAGCCCTAAACTAGGTCCAAAACAGTGGCCAATGCTATGGAAGTGAGGTCCAAAACACACACACATGCATGCAAATATGGTCCAATTCCTAAGCATAAAGGGACAACTTCTAAGCACACTTAAAAGGAGGTAAACATGGACAAAGGAGGTAAACATGGACAATTAGCATGCAAGGTAAGCTCTGAAAATCATGTCAAAGATGATGCCAAATCAAGCAAACAAGACAAGCATAGCATGCAATTGATCCAAGTACTCAAGGCAAGCTAAGGATGTATTGAACTACCCTTAACAAACCAAACATGGCATAAATTGAATGACCAAAATCAGAGGTTTAGGATGTTGAAACAAAACTAAAACACAATGACATGGCATCCTAGGAGGCCTAAACATGATGGCATGCATGGAGGCCTAAACATGGAGCATGAGATGACAACCTTATAGAGCATTAAAGGGACATCGAATGCAAGCATATAAGCACATCATGAGGTCTGAAATAACATACCAAGTGATTCCTGTAACAGCGCCCGCGAGGGACCTCGACTGCTACAATTCAGACTCCCCTTTTTTTGTTTGTTACGGTTCGTAATCTGAACCAAAGAGTCCAACTCTGGCAAATCGTTTTGAGAAAAAAATAGATTTTGAAAAGAAGTGCCAAACATGGACTGCTTTGCCAGATACAGAGTCGCCACCTAAATATTTTTAAAATGGGAAATTTAGAAACCACTTGACTTAGGCCACGTGTCCGTCATCACCAAAGTTGTCTTGGCTCGGGAGCTTGGGTACGATCGGGGAAGGTCAGCTATGAGCACCCCTTTTCGCCCGGTCCGAAGACCGGCTTCTACTAACCATGATATCCGATTTTGAAAACATTACGTGTTCTTATTCCAGTTATTAGCATAGAATTACTATGTTATGTGCACAGCAAACAAGTATAGACTAGATTGCCTAATTTGGAAATAAGCATTGCATATCCGTTTGTTTCGAAAAGGCTTTGGAATTTGCTACTCACAAGTAGGCTAAAACACGGATTTCAACGAGTTTTTCCAACTCAAACAATCCAACCTCCACCCACAGGCATTCAAATAGTTTATCTCATATAAGCATTTAGCCACATGGTAAGCCTATTGTCATGTTAACATTCACACGCATGCGATATGCTAAAGCATAAATACTTACATCGTACTCCAAGCCAAAACACTGAACCAGTTAGCAAACATGCGTGCCCTAGTTCATGTTAAGTGACTAATGCATCGCATACAGAATGTGATTAGGATAGGCTCGGCTAACCCTAAAATGACATGTGAAATGCAATCATTCGGTGCACGTATTCAAGTTAGATTTGAAGATACAATGCAGTTTGTATGATGTACCGAGCCCGGTGCATGTAAGACAAATGTATGTATGCACGCATGCATAGCATAAGGTATGCTAAAATAAACGTGCCCTAATCTACCATCGTAAGCAGGTAAATAAAAGGGAAGAAAGAAGTGGGGGTTGGAAGACGTGCACACCACTCACACACACTTATTACAGATTTGCCCTCACACGGAGAGACCAAATAAATAATACAAATTAATTAACTACGCAAGCTAATTAAATATTAAAAATTAATTAAATTAACAAATTAATTAATCTAATTAAAACAGTAAAGCCCTCGGGAAGCGGGTCAGATGCAGCGCATGCTCGGGACTTGCTCGGAATCGCACTGCCATGCATAGTCTGCCTCTGTTTTCCCTGCTTTGCTCCTCTGAAAACTGCCAAAGTCTTAGGAATGCCTCTCAGGATACTGGGGGATCCCACCGGCTGAAAAGGAACACCACTGGCTGAAGGATGTGGTCATCGGCTGCAAATGAGACTATCGGCCACAAATACATTGCTGGTCGGCACTAAATGTTGCCGGTCGGCTGAAAATGTCTGCAGAACCTGCAACTCACAGCAGCAGAGGGCAGAATCTTGCATGGCAATGCTATTCAAGCTATGTATGCACCAATCACACTCCCTATCATGTTAATGACTCAAGGGAGGATGTGACTCGATTCTCAGGCCACCAATCACGCATTTCCATGCATGACGGCCTAAAGAATCGAGTGTGCACTTTCAATTTCAAATGCATGCAAACCATATAATCACACAAGGAAGCCTAACCTCTATCACACTCACTTTAAGAGGCCAAGCATGCACAATGCAATGCAATCCTAGACATGTTGGCTAGCATGCAATATGGACAATGCAAGGCACTTATACAAACATACAAGCAAGCATGCAAGGCAAGCATGCAAACCAAATAAAAGAGGGACCTAAACATGAATTAGGCAACTCTAAATAGGCCTAAAACAGTGGCCAAAGTGCCAAAAAATGAAGGCTAAGCACACACACACGCATGCACATGTTAAGGCACAAACCTAAGCATTAAACAAGCAACTCTCAAACACACTTGAAAGAGGCTAAACATGGACAATTGGCATGGAATGAAAAGCTTTAAAATCATGTCAAAATGTGGTGCCAAACCAACCCAAATGAGACAAGCATAAGCATGCAAGCATGGTCCAAGTACTTGAGGCAAGTCATGATGCTTTGAAGCACATTTAGCACAACAAACATGGCATGCATTAAACAACTAAAAAACAGATTTTTAGCATGTTAAAACAAGGCCAAAGGACTACTTAGATGGCATCTAAGTGGCTCAAATTCAAAGGCATGCCCCATGGTCAAAACATAGGGCATACAACACATGCTCTCAAAGCAACAAAGAGGCAACTAAGGCAAGCATATGAGCATGCCAAAGGGACTAAAATTACATGTTGGATGGTTCCAAACCACCAAAATGATGCAATCAACACATGCTACACATTCACATACTTGAGGCATACAAGCCCGACAAGCCACAAATGCAAAGGAGCTATACTAAGCATGCCAAAATTGATCCAAAAAACTATAGACAGACCTAAACCATGGCAAAATAAGCACAAAACATTCACAAGGCTAAGCCTAAAACATGCTCGAACAAAGGCTAACAACCTGAGGCATATTAAGGCAATTACAAGGCATTACATGGTAGGTATGCTAAGCATACATGATGTACCAAAACCAACTTAAAAACATGTTATATTATGGAAATATAAGCATGAAAAATAGTTATGGCATGCTCAACACACACTCAAACATAAGCTCCCTTAAGAGACCAAAAATGGTCCCTTCCAAGGACAACAAGGAGAGGGGGTGGCCTTCCCCTTTTTGAGACTTCAAGGCACCATCTCCACCACTGAAATCCCTCAAGATTTCAGTGGTGAAGAGGCCCAAACACCAAAGTCTCGAAACTTGCACAAAATGGCACAAAACAAGGGCCTTACAAGGCCTAAGAGGGGTCAAACTTCCCCAAAGCACAAAACACTCTTAATAAACTATCAAGAGGGCCTAAAAACAGAACTTTTTTATGTTATACACTAAACACAAAAATAGCTTTAAGATAGGTAGAAAATCAATGCAAAAATGGGGAATAAAAGGGAAGTTTCTCACCTTTGAAGACCACCTTCACAAATGATGCTCCCACAACCCTTCTTGGCTTGAATCCACCTCCAAAACACTCAAACAAGCCTCCAAGGGTATCAAGTCCAAGAGATGGTGTGTTAGTGTGTGTATGTGAGCAAAAGTGACACAAAACACACACTTATAGAGATAGGAAATATTTCTAACCCTAACCCTAGAACTCAAGCTTCACCAAAGCTGTCTAAAATGTCTCAAAAGTGTCCAATCCTAATGCCAAGAGAAGACTCTCTCCTATATAGGCAATTCCCTCTTGTAAAGCTTACAAAACAAGCCATCCAAGAGGGAAATCCCTCCATACACGTGTATGGAGGGGAATGGAGTGGGTGCCAGCTATCACAGTTGGCAAGAAATATCTACAAAAAGTAGATAAACAGTGGCCGGCCACGCAGAATTGTCATTTTGACAAAATTGATGGCCGGCCGGCAACAAAGAGTGCCGGCAGGCAATATATATTGCCGGTGGCAAGAAAAACCAGCCGGTGGCCGCTAGCTAGTGCCGGTGGTGTGTGGGGATGCCTCAAAAGGCATTCCCTGCCCTTCCAAGGCAAAACACAAGTGTTTGGTGCAAAACCAGACACAAAACAGTCGAGTTCGGAGATCCTAAGACAAGGCGCGTAGCCGAGAACTCTGGGAACTCCAAACGAACACAAACATGGATCATCACCGAGTGTTCAAACGGTGACATCCAAGTCTTGAGGACGGTCAAAAATGGGGTGTCTACAATTCCAAACCACTAAAACAAAGCAAGGATGGCTTGCTAGAGGGGCCAAAGCTTAAGGCATACAAGAGGGATTGCATGGTAGCTATACAAAGCAAGACATGAATGACTCAAATGACCTAAAACAGTCCCTTAGCACATCAAAATATGCATGTAAGCTTCACAAAGCTCGGCCAAAACACATGAGCATGGTAGTCTAAATGCTATGCATATATTGAGGCAAATCATGGCATTACAAGGCATGTATGCTAAGAAAGCATGGTGTACCAAAAGCAACTAAAAATAGAGCTATATTATGACATAATAAGCGTAAAAAACAGTCAAGGCATGTTCAACACACACTTAAACTAGATGCTCCCTCAAGAGGCAAAAAAAGGCCCTTTTCAAGGACGACAAGGAGAGAGGGTGGCCCTCTCCTTCTTAGGACCTCAAGGCACCATCCTCACCTCTAAAATCTCTCAAGATTTTAGTGGTGAGGAGGCCCAAACACAATGGTCCCGGAGCTCAACCAAAATGGCACAAAAATGGAGCCTTACAAAGCTTAAGAGGGGTCAAACAACCCCAAAGCTTAAAGCAACCTTAACCAACTATTTAGAGCACTTAAAAATAGAACTTTTCTATGCTATATGTTAAGCTCAAAAATAGATGCAAGATAGGCTAAAAAGCCTTGCAAAAATGGGGTAAAAAAGGACAAAAGTCTTACCCTTGTAGACCCTCTTCACAAACAATGTTCCAGCAACTCTTTTGGTTCCAAACCAGTCCAAAAGCTTCAAGGAAAGACCTCTGGTACCTCAACAACCAAGAAAAGGTGTGATGGTGGGTGTTTGTGCACAAAAATGAGACTAAACACACACTAAACACAAGAGAGAGATATAGAGATAGAAGAGATACAAACCCTAACCCTAAAGCTCAAACTTTGAAAAAAATGTTGTCTAAAATTGTCTAACCCCTTTACAAGAGAGAAGAAGCTCCTTCTTATAGAAAATTAGTCTTGTAAAGCTTCCAAAGGAAGCTAACAAGAGGGCAATCCCTCCATACACGTGTATGGAGGGGGTCAAAGTGCATACTAGCTGCACAAAAATATCTGTAAAAGCAGATGCACAGTAGTCGGCCGGCCAAAAATGCAATTGATCAAAAAAAGATAGCCGGCCAGCCATCTATAGTGCCGGCCGGCCAAACATTTGGTCGGTGGCAACAAAACACAGCCGGTGGCCTCAAGCCATGGCCGGTGGAGTGTGGGGATGGCCCACAAGCCATTCCCTACCCCTCCAAGGCAAAGCACAAGTGTTTGGTGCAAAACCAGACACAAAACAGTCGAGTCGAGAGATCCTAAAGCAAGGCGCGTAGCCGAGACCTCCGGGAACTCAAGACGAACACAAACAGGGATGATTACCGAGTGTTCAAATGGTGACGTCCAAGTCTTCAAGACGGTCAAAAATGGGGTGTCTACAAGTACAGATAATGTAAAGCAGAAATGTAAAAACGGAAAAAGAAGATGTACCTCCCAATCCCGCCAGTAGCCTCCGAGCAACTGTCCGCTGCAACGAGAGGATGAGCTCATATATCCATAAAGTGTGGCCAGGCCAGCGCCACCCCAGTCGTAGCCGCGAATCTTGGTCACATCTACTAAAGTGCTCAGCAGCCAAAGTGGCACAGTGTTCACCCGATCGGTGAAGAGAGTAGTCCCCAGCAGGAACATAAGAAACTCGCGAGCATACCGTTCCTCCTCCTCCCGAGTAGTAGGCGCTTGGATCCGGAAGTGATCCTCGAACCATGAGTACCTCATAAACCCTGGCCGGGCAAGAGGTGGCTGCTCGCCAAGCAAGTACGTCTTAGCGGCCTCCCATTCATCCATATCTGTATCAAAGGGGATCAAATCACCCCCTACCCCGATGCCGATGAGCGTCGAGAAATCAAAGGGAGTCATCGTCATCTCCCCGGTGGCAGAAAGGTGGAAGGAGTCGGTGGTGTCCCACTACCTCTCCACCAGAGCAACAAGAAGGGGCCCGCTCGCGGTGAGGCGTGAGAGTCCCATGCAGAAAGTGCCGAAGCTGACCTGGTCAACAATGCGGCAAACTACCTCAGGTAGCTCCATGTACCATCCTCAGGCGACAACATTCCCATACCCTCGGAAGGCATGGGAATCTCCCTGTGTTCAAAGACAAAATAGATGCGAAGCTGTGTCAGACATACAGTGTTGGAATGCCTTCAGAATTTGAAAATGCAGTGTGTGTGCATGTGTATGGGTGCGCTCAGAATAGATGAAAATGCAGTGAGGCTGCATGTGTTCGAGCTTACACATATTTTGGATGGGCTAAGCATATGATGTAACAGATTGTTTGGGTCATTTCAGTTGAAAATGCGGTGTGTCTGCATGTGTTTGGGTGCACTCAGAATAGGTGAAAATGCAGTGTGTATGCATGTGTTCAAGTTCAAACAAATAACGGGTGCAGGTGTGTTCTCAATGAACTACAGCACGTGGTATATCGGTGTATCTGGGCCAAACAGTTAAAGAATAGAATCAACTATTGCAGTTACGTATTCTATGTTACAGAAAATGAAACAGAGAAGAGTGTACCTTAGAAGCGCCATAAGAAAGATGTGACTCTGGCTCGCGCAGCAGAAGCTCCAATGGCATGCGTCGCTCATAGCTCCTAAAGTGACAAAGGTTGTTAGGAGGAAGCACGTGTATCGCCGGCCTATAGGCCGCCGGATCAAACAGCCGGATGTGAAGAGACAGGAGCTCGGCCTCAGGGTCCATGTCCAACTCCGAGGGAGCTCCACCGCCTAGAATGTCATCTGCCATCTCAAGAATAGGGTAAAGATGGCTGAAAGTGCGAAAACCGGGCAAGAATGTGAAAAGTCAACCCGAAGGTTAACCCTGGGAGGGTGAAAAAATGGACGAAAAGGTCGAAGTCTGAAAAAAGCAAAAAGATCGAAGTAAACTCGGGGGAAACAAACCCCGAGTGGTGGAAATCGAGAAAGAAACACTGAAACAAAGATTTATTCGGTTCAAAACGTGCGAAACGGGGAGGTTTTTGCGAATCGAACGACGAAAAGCCACGAAAACAAGAGAAAAGTGTGGACCGAGGGTTGGAAAATGACCTAGAGAGAGAGGGGAGAGAGATTTTCGACCAAGAGGGAAGTAGAAATATAGGGTTGGAGGCCCTATATTTAAAGACCCGTGGCCAAATGTCGAAAATGCCCCGATACAGTGATTTTTGGTCGGTTGGCCAAATATTTGGCCAATGACCTTATTTCGTGGCCGGTGGATGGCCGGTGGTTTTCCCTGGTGGCCGGTGCACCTCCCATACCGTTGTGTGGGACAATTATGTGGTTTGGGTACCTGCTTTACTCAAGACAGTGCAAGAAAGTGCATTTCTGAAGCTCAACCGGCCATCGTGTTGACCTCGAGCTGTGTTTTCTGTGCGTGGCACTTGATACGTACAAGATGTATCCTTTTTTTGTATCCTTTTGTCTCTTGAGAGATTCGGAAATTGCTTTACATGCATTGCATTACAACGTTCTGTCGTGAGCACGCGTTGGTCATACGCCATTTCACTCGCATTGTTATGCACACATTTTGTGCGTTGTTGCGCATGCCATGCTTGCATTGACATGCATCTTCCTTATCGCATTGTCATGCGCACCTCACATGCATTGTTATGCATTTCTCTATATCGCATTGTCATGCGCACCTCACATGCATTGTTATGCATTTCCCTATAATGCATTGTCATGCGCACCTACCTTGCATTGACATACATCTTCCTTATCGCATTGTCATGCGCACCTCACATGCATTGTTATGCATTTCCCTATATCGCATTGTCATGTGCACCTCACATGCATTGTTATGTATTTCCCTATATCGCATTGTCATGCATTTTCCTCACATACATTGTTATGCATCTTCTTTATCGCATTGTCATGCGCACCTCACATGCATTGTTATGCATTTCCTTATCTCGCATTGTCATGCGCACCTATCATGCATTTTCCTTATCTCGCGTTGTCATGCATTTCCTTAACATGCATTGTCGTGCATTTCTTTACTTTGCATTGTCATGCATTACAATACATGCATTGTCATCCATTTCCTTAACATGCATTGTCGTGCATTTCCTTACTTTGCATTGTCATGCATTTCCTTATTATGCATTGTCATGCATTTTCCTACCTCGCATTGTTATGCATCTTCCTTATCGCATTGTCATGCGCACCTCACATGCATTGTTATGCATTTCTCTATATTGCATTGTCATGTGCACCTTACATGCATTGTCATGCATTTCCTTATCATGCATTGTCATGCATGTCTCTCTTGCATTGTCGTGCATTTCCTAAATCTTTCATTCCTGCTATACACATTGCTTGCGTTAGCGCGCATGCTTTACTTACATGTGTTCATTCCTGCTATGCACATTGCATACGTTTCCGCGTACACTTTACTTACATGTGTATATTTGCTTGCTTTACACATTGCATGCGTTTCCGTGTATGCTTTACTTATATGTGTTCATGCATCCCCCCAGGTGGTTACACATTGTACACGTTATCGTGTGTACTTTACTTACATGTGTTCATACCTTGCTTGCTTTACACATTGCATGCGTTTCCGCGTGTGCTTTACTTACATGTGTTTATGCATATCTCCAGGAGGTTACACATTGCTTGCGTTAGCGCGTATGCTTTACTTACATGTGTTTATTCCTGCTATACACATTGCATACGTTTCCGCGTACGCTTTACTTACATGTGTATATTTGCTTGCTTTACACATTGCATACGTTTCCGTGTGTGCTTTACTTATATGTGTTTATGCATCCCCCCCAGGTGGTTACACATTGTACACGTTATCGCGTGTACTTTACTTACATGTGTTCATACCTTGCTTGCTTTACACATTGCATGCGTTTCTGCGTGTGCTTTACTTATATGTGTTTATGCATCCCCCCCCAGGTGGTTACACATTGTACACGTGATCGCGTGTATTTTACTTACATGTGTTCATACCTTGCTTGCTTTACACATTGCATGCGTTTTCGCGTGTGCTTTACTTATATGTGTTCATGCATCTGTAGACACCCCATTTTTGACCGTCCTCAAGACTTGGACGTCACTATTTGAACACTCGGTGATTATCCATGTTCGTGTTCGTTTGGAGCTCTCGGAGTTCTCGGCTACGCGCCTTGCCTCAGGACCTCCGAACTTGACCGTTTTGTGTCTGGTTTGCACCAAACACTTGTGCTTTGCCTTGGAGGGGTAGGGAATGCCTTGTGAGCCATCCCCACACACCACCGGCAGTGGCTGGAGACCACCGGCTGTTTGGTGTTGCCATCGGCACTATATTGTGCCGGTCGGCACTCTTTTGTGCCGGTCGGTAGTCAATTTTGTCAAAATGACAATTTTGCCCTGCCGACTACTGTGCAGTTGCTTTATGAGATATTTTGAGGCAGCTGTATGGCATTGGCTTCTCCTCCATACACGTGTATGGAGGGATGCCTCTCTTGTTTTGCTTAGTGACTAAGCTTACAAGATTGCCTCCTCTATAAGAGGAGGCCTTGTCTCATTTGCTTTAGGGTGAGAAAGATTGGAGAGAAGAAGGAAGAGCTTTGGTTTTTAGGGTTTGCTTTGGTGTATCTAACCTATATCTATACCTCTTCTTCTCTTGCCCTTGTGTGTGTTTGTGTCTCATTATTGCACACAAGCACATAGTATTTCACCTTCCCTTGGCTACTGAGGTCCCAAGAGGTTATTCTTGCTGTTCTTGACTGGTTTGGAGCTCAAGGAAGCAACAAAGTCAACATTTGTGAAGAAGGTCAACAAGGGTGAGAAACTTGCTTTATTTACCCCATTCTTGCACTCTTTTTTTACCTATCTTTGAACTGTTTTTGTGCTTGGTGTTCAATACAAAAAAGTTCTATTTTTTAGTCCTCTTGATAGTTTATTAAGGGTACTTTGTGGTTTGGGGAGGTTTGACCACCCTTAAGCCTTGAAAAGGGCTCATTTTGTGCTATTTTGTGAGAGCTCCGGGATTTTGGTGCTTGGGTCTCTTCACCACTGAAATCTTGAGGGATTTCAGTGGTGAAGATGATGCCTTAAAGTCCTAAGAAGGAGGGGGTCACCCCCTCTCCTTGTTGTCCTTGAAAAGGGCAAGTTTTGCCTCTTGAGGGAGCATTGTGTTTGAGTATGTGTTGAGCATGTATGGACTGTTATTCATGCTTAGGATATCATGATTTAACATTGCTATGTGTTGGTTTTGGTCCCTTATGCGTGCTTAGCATAGTTGCCATGTAATGCCTTGTATTGCCTTAACATGCCTTAGGTTGTTAGCCCTAGTTTGAGCATGCTTTAGGCTTAGACTTATGAATGTTTTGTGCTTATTTTGACATGTTTTAGCTCTGTCCATAGTCATTTGGGTTGATCTTGGCATGCATTATATAGCCCCTTTGTGTTTTAGGCTTGCTAGCCTTTGAGTATGCATATGTAACATGTGTTGCTTACCTCATTTTGATGGTTTGGAACCATTTGGCATGTCATTTCAGTCCCTTCGGTGTGCTTGTATGCTTGCCTAAGTTGCCTCTTTATTGCTTTAAAAGCGCATGTTGTATGCCTCATGTTTTGGCCTTTGTATGTGCCTTTATACTTGGACCATTTAGATGCCATCTAGGTGTTCCTTGAGTACTGTTTAGGTCTGTCTTTGACCCATTTTGAGTCCCCTTGGCCTTGTGAGGCTTGGTGGGTTTGACCTTGATTTAAGCCCTTTGGCTCGCCTTAAGTGCTTGGACCTTAATTGCATGTTTAGCTTGCTTCGTTGCTTGGTTTGGGCACCATGTTTAGCATGATTTAAGAGCTTTACAATGCATGTTAGTTGTCCACACTTAGCCTCTTTTGAGTGCGCTCGAGAATTGCTTGTTTATGCTTAAGTTGATACCTTAACATATGCATGTGTGTGTGTGTGGTAGCTCTCATACTTAGCATTTTGGCCACTGATTTTGGGCTTATTTTGGGTGCCTAGATCATGTTTAAGGCCATCATTTACTTGCTTGCATATTTACCTCATGTTGGCTTGTATGCTTTGCATAGGTACATGGCAATGTTCATATTGCATGATAGCTAACATGGTTAGGTCACATTGCATCAACATGCATTCTTTGTCCCTTGATTTGGTGATGGGGATTGGGATTTTGGTTTGTTTGGTTTGTTTGGTTTGCATGCATTTGAGATTGAAAGTGCACACTTGGTTCCTTGGGCCATCATGCATGGGAATGCGTGATTAGTGGCCCGAGAATCGAGGCACATGTCCCTTTGAGTCACAAATATGATAAGGGGCATGATTGGTGCATACATTGTTTGAATTGAGCTGCCATGCAAGTTTTTGCCCTCTAACTGTGAGTTGCGTGTTCTGCGAACATTCAATTGCGCTGCAGTATTTAGTGCCGACCGGCAGTCAATTGATGGCCAATGGATATATTTTGTGCTGATGGCTACATCCTAGTGCCGGTGGTCATTTCCTCCAGCCGGTGGGACTCTCCAGTGTCCAGAGAGGCATCCTTGAGACTTTGGCAGATTTCAGAGGAACAAAGCAGGGAAAACAGAGGCAAGCTAGGCATGGCAGTGCAATTCTGAGCGGAATCCGAGTGTGCATGCATTGGGCCCTCGCCCTGAGGCGGTTTACTTTTTTTTTTCTTCTTAGATTAATTATTTTGTTAATTTAATTAATTTGTAATATTTAATTAGCTTGCGTAGTTAATTAATTTGTATTATTCTTTCGATCCCTCCGAGCGAGGGCATATCTGTAATAAGTGTGTGTGGGTGTGTGCATGTCTTCCAACCCCCACTTCTTTCTTCCCTTTTATTTACCTGCTTATGATGGTAGATTAGGGCACGTTTATTTTAGCATACCTTATGCCATGCATGCGTGCATCCATACATTTGTTGACATGCACCGGGCTCGGTACATCATACAAACTGCATTGTATTCTAAATTCCAACTTGAATACGTGTATCAAATGATTGCATTTCACATGCCATTTTAGGGTTAGCCGAGCCTACTCTAAGTTGCATCTTGCATGTGTTGTATTAGCCACTTAACATGAACTAGGTCATGCATGTTTGCTAACTAATTTCTTGTTTTGGCACGGAGTACGATGTAAGTATTTACGCTTTAGCATACCACATGCGTGTGAATGTTGCCATGACAGTATGCGTACCATGCAGCTAAATGCTTATGTGAAATAAACTGTTTGAATGCCTGTGGGTGGAGGTTGGATTGCTTGAGTTGGGAAAACTCATTGAAATCCGTGTTTTAGCCTACTTGCGAGTAGCAAATCCAAAGCATTTTCAAAACGAACGGATATGCAATGTTTATTTCCAAATTAGGCAATCTAGTCTATACTTGTTTGTTGTGCGCATAACATAGTAATTCTAGGCTAATAATTGGAATAAGAACATATAATGTTTTCAAAAAAGGATATCACGGTTAGTAGAAACCGGTCTTCGGACCGGGTGAAAGGGGGTGCTCATAGCTGACCTTCCCCGATCGTACCTAAGCTCCCGAGCCAAGACCACTTTGGTGATGACGGACACGTGGCCTTCGGCACCGAGTCAGGGTTTCCTAAATTTCCCATTTTAAAAAATATTTAGGTGGCGACTCTGTATCTGGCAAAGCAGTCCATGTTTGGCACTACTTTTTCAAAAATCTGTTTTTCTTCAAAACGATTTGCCGGATTTGGACTCTTTGGTTCAGATTTAGAACCGCAACACAAAAAGGGAGTCCGAACTGTAGCATAGAGGCCCACGGGCGCCGTTACAGTTTCTGGCGACTCTGTTGGGGATTTTAGAGAGTTTGACTCGAACGCGTGATATCCTGTTTTGACTACGCTTATGTGTTTCTTTGCATTGCATGTGCATTGGTGCGCCTAGGACACCGTGTTTGCCATCTGCCATTCCCGAACGGTTTGCCGGAGGCTTGTCTTGTCAAGGCATGACCATAAGGCTGACCGGTTATGGGCTCTGACAGCATGGGAACACAAACCCCGGTTTTACCGGGGCACCCTTTTTGACCATTCGACCTAGTGCATATCGAAATCCATAGTGACCATTCCAAACTAGGACAGGTTTCTTACCCAATGTTAGGTTGTTTGAAACCGCCGTGTGCGTAGTGAAACCCTAGCTCCTGACAAAATAGGACAGGGAAACCCTACCCCAACATAGAGGTGTATTGGCCCTCATTTTCTGCTATGTGCTTTTAGAGTGTACGGTTCATTTGAAGCTGGCGCGACCAGACGAACCGGACAGGTATTGTATTCTCCGTGTGAGACGTAGCAAGAATTGTATAATTCTCTTACATCCTTTCTGCATGCAATGTAGTTAGATTTGTATCTGCCTGCTTAAACTGTTGCATTTATTGTATGTATTTGCTTCGTTACAGCTCTCTTTACATGATCGTAAGTTATGTTTGGCATCATGCATGTTCTTTGCATCTTACCCCGGCCTACGGGCACATATCTTGCTAGCTTGTATGCTTTGTCTAAGTCTTCAGCCTTGTCAAAAATGGGTCGTCTCTAGGCTTTGACACTCACTCCTGTCATTGTTATGACTTTCAACTTCTGTCAAAGAGGGGCAACTGTAGACACCTCATTTTTGACCATCCTCAAGACTTGGACATCACTGTTTGAACACTCGGTGATCATCCATGTTCGTGTTCGTTTTGAGTTCTCGGAGGTCTCGGCCGCGCGCCTTACCTCAAGATCTCTCAACTTGACTGTTTTGTACTTGGTTGTGGACCAAACACTTGTGTTTATGCTTTGGAGGGAAGAGGGAGGCTTGTTAGCCATCCCCCCAACCCACCGGCCAAGGCTTGAAGCCACCGGCCCTGTTTTGTTCCCATCGGCCAAGAGTATTGGCCGGTCGACACTATATTTGGTTGACCGGCCCCTTTTGTTGGTCAATCGGCCATTTCTGCTGGTCGACCCCTTTCCATAAGCTTTTGGCAGATATTTTATGGCTGCTGTACACAATTGACCCCCTCCATACACGTGTATGGAGGGATTTGCCTCTTGCTTAGCTTGTTTAGAAAGCTTTGCATTTTGAACCTCTATATAGAGGGAGCTCCTCCTCCCTCCTCCAGGTTTAGAGAATTAGGGTTTGAGAGTGAGATATAGCCTTTATATCTATATTCCCTTGTTTGATCTCTTTTTGTGCATCAAAAGTGAGTTTTGTCTTACTTTTGCACTTGAACACCTAGCATTACACCACCCTTGGGTTATTGAGGCACCAGAGGGTTGTTTTTAGGGTTCTTGAGTTGATTTTGATCAGAGAAGCCTGCTGGCTCTTTGTTCTTGAAGAGGCTCTTCAAGGGTAAGTTCTTTGCTTTAGTTATCCCATTTTGGCTTAGTATTTTAGCCCTTCTTACTTATTGTTTTAAGCTTGACTATAAACTAAAAAAATTTCTATTTTTACTTGCTTTTGATCTTTGTTTAAGGTCACTTTGAGGTTTGGGGTTGTTTCCCCCCTCCAAGGCCTTGTTAGGCCTTGTATAAAGCCATTCATTTTGGCCTTTGTTCTTTGCTTTGCATGACCTCTTCACCACTGAAATCCAGAGGATTTTCAGTGGTGGAGAGGTAGTTTTGCGGTCCTAAATAGGAGAGGGTCATCCCCTCTCTTTGTTATCTTGAATGCTTGAATAAATGGCTATGTAAATGGCTTGTATGCCTAGCTTGTTTTAGCTTCATTTCAGTATGTATTAGGCTTTGTTTTGCCATGATATAGCACTATTTTGACTTGGTTTAGACACACCATGCATGCTTTGTATACTTGTCTTGTAATCCCATAATTTGCCTTAACATATACCTAGCATTTGGACCACTATGCTTGCATGTTTTGGCCTTACTCCTTGAAGCTTTTAGCCATATTGTGACATGCCTAAGCTCTATTTGGTGTTGATTTGGTCATGCTTGCATTGTTTTGTATAGCTACCATGTAATCTAGCTTGTTGGCTTTGAGTGTGTGAGTCATGAGCATGCTTTACTTGGGCTATTTCAGTGGTTTGGCATCACTTATAATGTTATTTCAGTCCATATAGCATGCTTGAATACTTGCACTTATCGCTCCTTTAATGCTTTAAAGGGTTTGTGCTTTATGCCTTGTGAATGTGACATTGCGTATGCCAACATGCTTGGGGTATTTGGGATGACATCTAAGTGGGTTTTTGGGCTCATTTTGACATATCATACCTCTGATTTTGGTTGCCTAAATCATGCCATGTTTGGTTGTATTAGGTGTAGTGTAATGCCTCTTTTATGGCTTGTATGCCTCATGCCTTGCCCCTTTGTTTTAGCTTGTTTTAGCTTTGGTTATTGCATGTTTTAGGCTTACTTTGCCATGATTTAGGACTGCTTTGGGTTATACTTGCCATATGCTCTTTGTTTTGTAAAGCTTTGGTTCAAGTCCCTTGCCTAGTTTCAAGCCTTGAGCCTTAATCATGCATGCTTGGTTTATTCATGTGATCTGGCATCACTCATAATATCACTTCCGAGCATGTAATGTTGTCACATTTGCTTGCTTTCCACCCCTTTTAAGTGTGCTTAAAAGTTGCCCCTTTGATGCTTAAGTGCTAGGCCAATTACCATGCATGTTTGTATGTGCATTTGTCCCCTATCCCTTAGCACATTGGCCGCTGATTTGGGCTTATTTGAGAGCTGCCCATTTTGGTTTAAGATCATTCCCGCATGTTGTTGCATGCTTGCCTTGCATGTTGTTGCATACTTCGCCTATTAACATGTTGTTGCGTGTTTAAGCGGTAGTGCATTTGGCATGCATTCTTTTGATTTTAGGTTGCCTAACGTGTTGCTACGTGTTTGCCTCACATGTTGTTACATGATTGAATGAAGTCACATGCTTGTTTGCATGCTTATCTTTGCATATTGTTGCCTTGTCTAACATTACTACTTGTATGCTCATCTTGGACTAGGGTGCTTGCATGTTTAGGTTGCATAGCATCGAGCATGCATCCCTTGCCTCTTGATTAACCATGATAGAGGCTTGGGGCCCCTTTGTATGTTTTGGTGTGCATTTCATTGGATATTGAGGTTGCACACTTGGCTTCTTGGACCATCACGCATTGAAATGCGTGATTGATGGTCCGAGGGTCGAGAACCATACTCCTTTGAGTCTTAAATATGATAAGGAGGGTGGTGGTGCAAACATTGCTTTAAAAATGCATTGCCATGCCTTGTTTGTCCTCTGCTGCAGCAAAACAGGATTCTGCAGGAAGATATGGTCGACTGACCACCTCCAGTGCCGACCGACTAAAAATTTGTGGCTGAGAGCCTAACTTTTGATCGATGACCATTTCCCCTTGACCGGTGACCATCCCTATTGGTCATTGACATCCCACAGTGTTCAGGGAGTGGTTCTGAAGCATCCTTGGGACTTGTGCAATCCTCAGAGGAACAAAATAGTGCAAATAGAGGCAGCATGAGTATGGTGGTGGATTTCCGAGCGGAGCCGAGCGTGCACACATTCATCCCTCTTCCCGAGGCCTCTTTACTGCTTTCCTAGTTTAATTAATTAGGTATTGTGTAATATTTAATTAGCTCGTTAGTTAATTAATTTGTATTATTCTTTCGGTCCCTCCTTCGAGAGGGCGTAGTTGTGTAATAAGCGTGCGTGTGTGTGATGCATGTCTTCCAACCCCCACCTCTTTCTCCCTTTTATTTAACCACTTACGATGGCTAGTTTTAGGGCATATTTGATTTAGCATACCTTATGCTATGCATGCGTGCATCCATTCATCTGTATTGCATGCACCAAGCTCGGCGTATCATACTAATCGCATAGTATTTCAATTTCAAACTTGAATACGTGTATCGAGTTTTTTGTATTTCACATGTCATCCTTAGATTAGCCGAGTCTATTCTAGTGGCATTTTGTATGCGATGCATTAGCCATCCTAACATGGACTTGGATCATGCATTGATTGCTAACACATTCTTTGTTTTGGCTCGGAGTACACTGTAAGTGTTTATGCTTTAGCATTTTGCATGTATGTGGGTGTTAACATGAAAGCATGCTTGCCATGAGGCTAACTGCTTAATTGATTTACTGCCTGAATGCCTGTAGGTGAAAGTTGGATTGCTTGAATTGGGATAATTCATTAAAATCTGTGTTTTAGCCTACTTGCGAGTGCAAACTTCAAAACATTTCCAAACAAACGGATATGCAATGCTTTGTTCCAAATTAGACGATCTAGTCTATACTTGTTTGCTGTGTGCATCACATAGTAAGATTAGCTAATTAATCGGAATAAAAACACATGTGTTTTCAAAAACAAAATATCATGTTAGTAAAGGTCGATCTTTGATCGGGCGAGCGGGGGTGCTCATAGCTGACCTTCCCTAATCGTACCCAAGTTCCCGAGTCGAGGCAACTTTGGTGATGACGAACACATGGCCTTAGGCACGAGTCAGGGTTTCCTAAATTCCCCAAAAATAAAATATTTAGGTGGCGACTCTATATTTGGCAAAGCAGTCCATGTTTGGCATTTCTTTACAAAAATCAGTTTTCCAAAACGATTTGCCGGATTTGGTGTCACACCCCTAACCTGCCCCTAAAAGGTTCGGGCATGACCTAATTAGAAACAGACAGAATGACCTATGATGAATAGCGTTTGGGGCTTGAGCGGAAGCAATAAATTTTAAATGACAATAAACAGACACATCCATTGAGCAACTACCAAAAACCAGGACCATATCGAGATTTAACAAAAGGTAAACATGCACACAGAAGTAGGTTACAAAACATCTACAAATCCAGCCCAGATATTAGGCACACAAAACAATAGATACAATAACCCTGACCAGCAACATGGATTCCAAAAATTACATATACAAAGAAAACTGGTCTATTATGTAAGGGTTCCTCTCGTGCTGGTTATCCTTAAGCGGAAACAAAATGCATGAGGCGGCGCTAAAAGCGGTTCTCAAAGTGACTTCCTCTGAATCGAGACAAAATTACGAATGAGACAAGCCCGGTGAATAATAGTACTTAATTAATTTAAATCACAATGCATAGCTGTACATTACCAAGTAAACAGATTGGCCTGTTGGCCCGATTATCGATTGGCCTTCGGCCAGATAGCCTTATGGCACGCAGATAGCCTGCGGCACAGATAGCCTTCGGCGCAGATAGCCTTCGGCGCAGATATATATACAAGACAGATATACAAATATGGTTCCTCTTTCCATTTCGAGATCAATACATAGTTTACGATCATATCTTCTGAAAGCAGATACATAAATGTATATGCAATGCACTATTACTCACAGTGTTGTGGTGGCGTATTAATTCATACGAGTGTGTCACGCACACAATGTAGTGACAAATTAGTATTCTTCCTTTGTATATCCTTAAGATGTCATGTTATGTGTCACCATATGACTATCAAAACTCGCCAGAAAAATATCCATAAGCACCAAAGAATCAAGCATGAAAAACGGAACAATCACATTTTTCTTTCCGCAAAATAGTCCTCCGCTCGAGCGCAACTTGTCCGCTCGCGCGGGCAGGACAAAGGTACCAAAAAACAGAATAGTTGGTTTTTACGCTCGAGCGTACATTTATCGCTTTCGGCGGACAGGTAATTTCGAGAAAAAGCTGCGAGAGGTGCATTTCCCCGCTCGCGCGGCCTTGCCCTCCGCTCGAGCGGACGACAACCCATATTCAGGCGGCCGATTTCAAACCAAAATTCCACAATCAAAACTCAATTTTAAGCTATCAAAGGTAAAATTCATGCAATACTTCCACTTAACAACACCACAACACGGATGAAAGCTTAATCATGTCAATTTAAACCAAGTTAAAGGCTTCAACAAGCCAACACTTCCACAAATTCCATCCTATTTTCCGAATATATTCAAGTTCTTCAAGTTTAACAACCACATCACATAATATTAACATGAATGCATGGATTAATGATACACACTCTAAAATGGATGTCCAGGATGTCAAAATACCCAATTAATGAGAAACCCTACTTAGATCAAATATAGAGCATCCATGAATCAAACACAAATATATATATATATATATATATATCCCAACTCTTAAGTGGCTACACAAGAGAACTTGAATTACCTTCAATTAAATCACACAAATCCAATAAGTTGATGAGCTTCCTTGATGAATCACAATTTCCCCCAATTCCTCACCCACGTTTCTCTCTTCTCTCCCTCTTAGAGTCCCACGTTTTGATCACAAGTTCCACAAGTCTTAGACATAGATATATAGCAATATATATATAAGAGCATAAAAGACGAAAATCAATCGCTTTATGATGCCGAAATGAAAATTTCACAGAAAATCCTATTAAAGCTTAAAAATCTTGTAGATTTCAAATATCAAATCAATTTCTGAAAATTAAATCTCTAAGGTGTCCAATTTCAGATGAAAGCAATTCAAGTGTAACAGATAATGTTTGAACTCAACAGATAAGGGTCACTATGTCTTCTTTCCATGCAATTTACCGCACTTATATATAAAATTTCATAACAGATATTCAGAGATACAGAACAAAAGCTTGAAAAGATAACAGAATCGAATCGAGGGTGGGGTATTACACTCTCCCCTTAATTAAGTTTGGTCCTCCAAACTTGTTTTTACCTTATAAACAGAATCACGGATATTGATTTTCCATTTCATCTTCTTTTTCCCAAGTCGCCTCAGTTCCGTAGTGCTCTTGCCACTCTACTTTCACCATTGGAATTTCTCGGTTCCGTAACTGCTTTACCTGACGGTCCAGAATTCGGATCGGTTTCTCCTCGTAGGACAACTTGTCAGTTAGCTCAATCTGATGATAATCAATGATATGGGATGGATCTGGAAGATACTCTTGGAGCATAGAAACATGAAATACATTATGAACCTGACTCATGTGTGGCGGAAGGGCGACTCGGTAGGCTACTAGCCCAACTTTCTGTAAGATCTGAAAGGGACTGACATATTGGGGCGTTAGTTTACCCCTCTTTCCAAATCTTGGGTGTCCTTTCATTGGGGTAACTTTCACAAAAACATGACTGTTCTCATCAAATTCCAAGTTCCTTCGCCGATTATCTGCGTAACTCTTACACTGCTTTGGCGGATTTTGACCATTCTCGAATAATTTTCACCTTTTCAGTAGTCAATTGAACAATCTCTGGCCCTAACAAAGGCCTATCTCCTACCTCCGCCCAGCATACAGGTGAGCGACACGGTCTTCCATATAGAGCTTCATAAGGTGCCATTTGAATACTCGAATGGTAACTATTATTATACGCAAATTCAATCAGCGGTAGATGAGTTTCCCAACTTTCTTGAAAATCCAGCACACACATTCGGAGCATATCTTCTAGAGTTTGTATCGTTCTCTCGGATTGACCGTCAGTTTGAGGGTGAAAAACATCTTTGAATTTAAGTTCCGTTCCATAGCCTCCTGCAAACTTTGCGGAATCTCGAAACAAACTTGGGATCTCTATCGACACAATGGAAAGCAGGACACCATGAAGCCTTACAATTTCATTCATATAAAATCTTCGAGCTTATCTGCGTTATATTGAGTCTTCTTGGTAAGAAATGAGCGGACTTAGTTAACCGATCGACAATAACCCATATTGAATTCATGCCTCGGGGAGTTCGGTAACCCCACAACAAAGTCCATTGTCAAATGTTCCCATTTCCACTCGAATAGGAAGAAAGGTGCAACAAACCGGCGGTCTTTGATGCTCGCTTTTACTTGTTGGCATTGTAAGCATTTAGAGACAAATTCATAATCTCCTTTTCATACCCGCACCAAAAGTTTTGCTTTAGCTCTCGGTACATTTGGTACTTCTGGATGCATTGAGAATCTCGAGGTATGCGTTTCTTCCATCAATTTCCGTTTAAGTTCCAACACATTAGGGACACATATCACTGCGGAACTTGAGCACGAATCAGATTAAGCCGAACCCGGTTTTGGTTTGGACTCTAACTTCGTCACATATCTTCCTCAACGTGTCATCCTCCTTTTGATGTAATTTGATCTCTTCAAGTAAGGTTGGTCGAGCTATTGTTCTTTGCCATCGGGGCCTCTTGCCTTGGTCACACTCCACATTCAGTTTGTCTAATTCAATTACTAACTCCTTTTGTTTACGTAAACAAATCGCCAAATCTCCCTATTTTTCGGCTAAGTGCATCATGACCATATTAGCTTTACCGGGATGATAATGAATTTGTAGATCATAATCTTTAAGCAACTCTAACCACCTCATTGTCGCATATTCAACTCCTTTTGTGTGAAAAGATATTTGAGACTTTTGTGGTGGTATAGACTTCACGAGGTTGTGCCATAGAGATAGTGTCGCCATATCTTCAAAGCAAACACCACTTCTTTGCCCGGCTCAAGGTCGTGTGTGGGATAATTTTTCTCGTGGGGTTTTAATTGTCGAGAAGCATATGCAATAACCCTTCCATTCTCGCATAAGTACACAACCAAGCCCTTTATGCGAGGCATCATTTGTAAATTACAAACCCTTGAGTTCACGATGGTAAGGCTAAAAGCGGTCTTTGTAGTTAACTTTGTTTTCAACTCTTGGAAGGCAAACTCTCGCTCTTGACCATTCAAACGCAACTCTCTTCCGTGTTAGTTGGGTGGCGGCACAACAATCTTGGAGAAATTTTGAACAAACCTCTGTAATATCCATTAACCCCATGAAACTTGCACCTCGGTTACACTAGTAGGAGTTGGCCAATTTATAATTGCTTCAATTTTGTGTGGATCACAGAGATTCCTTCCTTGGTCACCACATGTCCCAAGAATGCCACTTCTTGTAGCGAATTCACACTTCTTTAGTTTTGCATACAATTTCTTTTCCTGAGTGTTTGAAGAATTAGGCGAAGATGATCGCATGAGCTTCAGACTCTTTGAGTAGATAAGGATGTCGTCAATAAAAACCACCACAAATTCATCCAAATAGGGCTTGAAAACACGGTTCATCAAATCCATGAAAATTTGATGCGTTAGTGACTCCAAATGGCATAACCAAGAATTCATAATGGCCGTCTGGGTTCGAAAAACATCTTCTCAACATCGACTTTGACCTTTAGTTGATGATATCGGCCAGGAGATCAATTTTGGAAAAAGACTTGTGCCCCTGGTGATCAAATAAATCATCAATCCTTGGCGGTGAACTTATTCTTGATTGTGACTTTATTAAGCTCTCATTAGTAAATACAAAGCGAGTGTTCCATCTTTCTTCTTTACAAATAGCACTAGTGCACCCCGGAGAAACACTGGATGAATAAATCCCTTGTCCAATAAATCTTGCAACTGAATCTTCAATTCTTTCATTTCACTAATGCCATTGATGCGGAGTTTTAGAAATAGGTTGAGTTCTGGTAGCACGTCAATTGTGAATTCAATTTCACGGTCTACTAACTCTCTGGTAGTTCTTTTGGGAAGACATCCAGGAAAATCACAAGCGGCGGGATCACATCAATATTTTCATGCTCTCTTGGCCTCCTGAACACTACATAAATAACCCCGACATCCTTTTGAATCAATTTGCGGGCCTTAGTCTGCGAGATCACATATGGTGGTGATGTCACTTCGACTCGAAAGCAGGTTTACAGGTCAAGAAGGGTAAAATTTAATTTGTTTCATCAGACAGTCTATGGTAACACCATATTCACCCAACCAATCCATCCCCAAAATAATGTCAAATGAAGTCATATCAAGTGGAACTAAATTAGCATATACACGGACATCTCCAATGAGAATTTCACAAGTAGGATAGACAGAAGTGCAAATCAAAGAATTCCCCATAGGTGATGTAACACACAACACATAGGTTAATTCTACTTCAGATTTACCTAAGTTCTTTGCAAATTGCTTTGACACAAAAGAACAGGTAGAGCCAGAATCAAACAAAACATAAGCAGAATAGCCATAAACCATACATGTACCTGATACCACTGTTGTTGGATTCTGTAAATCTCCCGGAACCAACGCAAATACCCTACCTTGCCTTGTGGTATCCTTGTTATTGGTTGGTTTAACGGTTAATTGGGCACTAGGAGTCGGTGTAGACCCTGCTGAGCTTGTGGCGGCCTTATTACCAGTTTGTTGATTTCTTTGTGGACAGTCTCTAATCAGATGCCCCATCTTGCCGCACCGAAAACATGCTCCGGTCAATCGATGACATTTCCCACGATGTTTCAATCCACATTCTAGGCACACAGGAGTTGAATTACGAGGAAGCGATCTTGCTGGAGTTCACTGATTACGCTTTTTGTTCGTGAAGTGGTTGTTCCTTAGACCATTGAGTATTACGCCTTTTCCTTCCATTCGAAATTGAGTCTGCGTAGCAAGATTCCCTTCTGCTATAACTTGACCGCTCCAAGACATCAACATAGGTAGGTAGCTTCAATTACATTAATCCGGTCTTGAATGGCACTCGTAATCCTCCTCAAATTTCCGCCTTCTTGTACTCGTATCTACCATGTGAGGTGCAAAGCAAGGCTAGTTCTGCATTGTGCTTCATACTCGACAGTTTTATTTCCTGCCTCAACGTTTCAAATTCGATTTACTTTCTTGTCTCGCATACTCTGGGAAAATATTTGTCATAGAAACGACCGAGAACTGTCCCAAGTCAACCGGATGCATCGTTACGTAAGCATCCACCATCTCCGTGCTTCATCTTCAAGAGTGAAAGCGACAAGTTGCACCTTTGCGCCGGTACAAGGGAAGACTTCGAACAATTTCTCTATCCCTAACACCCATGCCTCCGCCTTCATTGGTTCAATCCCTCCTTTAAACGATGGTGGTTTCATCTTTTTAAACTCCCTCGTAAGTGTAATGGTACGGTCTTCAGCATGAATGTCTTGCATTACGGTGGGGAATCTTGGCGGTGGTGGTGGCTGAGGTTGTTGTTGCTGTTGATGTTGTTGCCGTAAGGTCTCAGCCATTTCCCTCATCATTCTTTCCATCCTATCCAACCGTACTGAAGTAGCATCTTCTGGCTCGTCGGTCCTTGTTCTCACCATAGTCTACAAAACAGGTAATTACAATATATACAAGGGTGTACAAGAAATTCAAATTGTTAGCATTAGAGTTAGCAGAAATCATGTCACGTTGCTATCAGTCATACTTTCCTATATGATGCCTACCACATTAGACATCCTAACGCTCAATGGATCCGTGTGTGAGATAGCAACTCGTGCTCTGATACCACTTGTCACACCCCTAACCTGCCCCTAAAAGGTTCGGGCATGACCTAATCAGAAACAGACAGAATGACCTATGATGAACAGCGTTTGGGGCTTGAGCGGAAGCAATAAATTTTAAATGACAATAAACAGACACATCCATTGAGCAACTACCAAAAACCAGGACCATATCGAGATTTAACAAAAGGTAAACATGCACACAGAAGTAGGTTACAAAACATCTACAAATCCAGCCCAGATATTAGGCACACAAAACAATAGATACAATAACCCTGACCAGCAACATGGATTCCAAAAATTACATATACAAAGAAAACTGGTCTATTATGTAAGGGTTCCCTCACATGCACTGGTTATCCTTAAGCGACAAAATGCATGAGGCGGCGCTAAGCGGTTCTCAAGTGACTTCCCTCTGAATCGAGACAAAATTACGAATGAGACAAGCTCGGTGAATAATAGTACTTAATTAATTTAAATCACAATGCATAGTTGTACATTACCAAGTAAGCAGTTGGCTGTTGGCCCGAAATTATCGAGTTGGCCTTCGGCCCGAGATAGCCTTAACGACGCAGATAGCCTTCTAAGACGCAGATAGCCTTCGGCACAGATAGCCTTCGGACGCAGATAGCCTTTAAGCACAGATAGCTAGCCTTACGGCACGATATACAAATATGGTTCCTCTTTCCATTTCGAGATCAATACATAGTTTACGATCATATCTTCTGAAGCAGATACATAAATGTATATGCAATGCACTATTACTCACGGTGTTGTGGTGGCGTATTAATTCATACGGGTGTGTCACGCACACAATGTAGGTGACAAATTAGTATTCTTCCTTTGTATATCCTTAAGATGTCATGTTATGTGTCACCATATGACTATCAAAACTTCGCGAAAAATATCCATAAGCACCAAAGAATCAAGCATGAAAAACGGAACAATCACATTTTTCTTTCCGCAAAATAGTCCTCCGCTCGAGCGCAACTTGTCCGCTCGAGCGGACAGTACAAAGTTACCAAAATACTGAATAGTTGATTTTTACGCTCGAGCGTACATTTATCCGCTCGAGCGGACAGGGTAATTTTCAGAAAAACTGCTGAGAGGTGCATTTTCCCGCTCGAGCGGCCTTGACCTCCGCTCGAGCGGACGACAACCCATATTCAGGGCAGCCCGATTTCAAACCAAAATTCCACAATCAAAACTCAATTTTAAGCTATCAAAGGTAAAATTCATGCAATACTTCCACTTAACAACACCACAACACGGATGAAAGCTTAATCATGTCAATTTAAACCAAGTTAAAGGCTTCAACAAGCCAACACTTCCACAAATTCCATCCTATTTTCCGAATATATTCAAGTTCTTCAAGTTTAACAACCACATCACATAATATTAACATGAATGCATGGATTAATGATACACACTCTAAAATGGATGTCCAGGATGTCAAAATACCCAATTAATGAGAAACCCTACTTAGATCAAATATAAAGCATCCATGAATCAAACACAAATATATATATATATATATATATCCCAACTCTTAAGTGGCTACACAAGAGAACTTGAATTACCTTCAATTAAATCACACAAATCCAATAAGTTGATGAGCTTCCTTGATGAATCACAATTTCCCCCAATTCCTCACCCACGTTTCTCTCTTCTCTCCCTCTTAGAGTCCCACGTTTTAATCACAAGTTCCACAAGTCTTAGACATAGATATATAGCAATATATATATATATATAAGAGCATAAAAGACGAAAATCAATCGCTTTATGATGCCGAAATGAAAATTTCACAGAAAATCCTATTAAAGCTTAAAAATCTTGTAGATTTCAAATATCAAATCAATTTCTGAAAATTAAATCTCTAAGGTGTCCAATTTCAGATGAAAGCAATTCAAGTGTAACAGATAATGTTTGAACTCAACAGATAAGGGTCACTATGTCTTCTTTCCATGCAATTTACCACACTTATACATAAAATTTCATAACAGATATTCAGAGATACAGAACAAAAGCTTGAAAAGATAACAGAATCAGATACGAGGGTCGGGGTATTACACTTGGACTCTTTGGTTCAATCTCACATCGCACATTGTGAGATCAGATTAAGAACCGTGACACAAATGAGTCCGAACTGTAGCGTGAGGCCCACCTGGGCGCGTCTACAGTAGGGCATTTACTTTTATTGTCAACATGTAATACTTTTGTACTTAATACTCTAATGAATGGAAATATGCTTCACTCTCTTATGTCTATGGGTATCATGAATGTATGATTTATGGGTTGTTTTCGAGGGCGTTACATCGCTTTTTAGATACCTACGTGTAATACTATGTGTTTATGTGATGATATATTTATGTGACTATATGGGTATGGGATTTAGTTTCTAGGATGTTGATCGGGTCCATGGGTTTCTGGGAGTCCTACTGGAAAGGCACTTGATCACTACCGTTTCTAACTGAAACTCTAGCGACGCCACAAAACGGTCATTATCCGGAAATGAAATTCGTATGTGTTAATGTGATTATGTGCTTATGTGGAGTGAATTACAGGTATCCATCATATTAGGACACGAGTGAAATAGTTTCGGCGCATTTGTGAATGTGCTAATGTCTTTGTTACCTTTATTAGGATGTCAAGACGAGGTCGTGGTGGTAGGCGTAGTAGGCCTAGGAGGCAGGAGATGCCTATATCGGATGAGATTCTAGCGCAGGAGGAGGGTGTTGGTCAGGCCAATGTGGCTGAGCCAGTAGGTCAACAGGCCATGGGCGCCTTAGCCTGTGAAATGGCAGGCACATTGAGGGAATCTATGGACATTCTCCGGGCTGAAAATCAAGTCCAGGCCCAAGTAGCTGAGGCAAGGCCGTCTTTTCTGAAGAGGGAGTTCTTCCGGTCGAATCCGGACGAGTTTTTGGGTGACCCTAAGGAGCCACTAAAGGCTGATGAGTGGCTTGAACAGATGACGAAGACGTTTGAGATGCTTGGCATCGAAGACGGGGGCTTGCAAGTGACCTTGGCGTTGTTCCAGCTAAAGGGAGACACGGGTCAATGGTGGAAGTATGTGCGAGGGCGCATTAGAGGGACTTGGGAAGCCTTTGTGGGAGCTTTCCAGGGCAAATTCTTGCCGACTACAGTGAGGGAAAAGTTGAGGGATCAGTTTTCTCAACTTAAGCAGTTGAATACACCAGTGGCGGAGTTCGAGGCCACCTTTACCAACCTATCTAGGTTTGCACCAGTATAGCGATCCCGGTTTTTCCCATCATATATTGTGTTCCGGACTTAAGTTCCATGGTTGTTTGTTGTTGTCTATATCTTGTTTTCATTCTTTAATCCCTTTTAATTGAGTTGTGGGATGTGTTGGGCGAGTTTGTAACAGGGTGGTTGTGAGTTGAAAAAAAATGGTTGATGTACAGATTTTGGCTTCTTCGCTCGAGCGAGGCTTTTGTCGCTCAAGCGAGCCTTGGGTTTTAGCTTCTTCGCTCGAGCGAGGGTTCCTGCGCTCGAGCGAGCTATGTGTGGTGTGTCTCTTCACTTGAGCGAGCACTCTTGCGCTCGAGCATACGTCTGCGTCTTTGAAAAACCTGAAGGTTAGTATTCTTTGCTCGAGTGAGGCTTTTGTCGCTCAAGCGAGTGAGCCCTATGTTTTGTGTTCCTTCACTCGAGCGAGAACTCTTGCGCTCGAGCATGAGTCTAGGTTACAGACCTGAAGCTTCTCATTGTTTGCTCGAGCGAGGTTCTCTCTTGTGTCTGATCGCTCGAGCGAGCCCTGTATATATCAGATCACTTCAGTGTGATTTTACATCACTTTTTCATCTCCTTTTCACTCCAAACCCTAGATCCGACCATTTCTCTCTCTATACACCCCTTCTCTCTACAAATACACTTGATCTAGAGTGTCTCTACCCTACTTCCTTTGTAAAAGAGGTAGAGCATCACGTGGGCAGTCCCTTGATCCGAAAAATCTTGGATTTGGAGCATCTTGAGTTTTCCTCTTCTTCTCCTTTGAGCTTCTCCATTTGAGGTAGGGATAATCTACTAAATCTTATGAGTTTTAACATAAATGTTAGTCTTTTTGTATAAATGGTGAGATTTGGAAATTTTGAGAAGTTAGGGTTTGAAATCTATAATGTTGAAAGAAAGATTTTTTCCACTTTTTGGCTCCATTGTGAATGTGAGGTCTTAAAAGGGGTTATGTGTATGTAATTGATGAAATTGGGTCTTGGGTGTAATATTTGAGAAATGGGGATTAATGTCCTAATTTAAGTTGAATAAATCATTTGTATAATTATTGAAGTAAATTGTGAAAATATGAAATTGATTTGGAAATCGCAAAATTGAATGGAGTTGGGATTAGATGGTGTGGTTGGATTGAATAATCACCCACTTATGGAAAAGTTGATAATTTATCTGTTTGGTAAATTTATTATCTATTTAGAAATAACTATTTTAGGCTATCGGTGAAGGATAGTCTTGATTATTGTAGACACTGCATGATGATTAGGAAAATTGAAACTAATCAATTGAATTATGTCACTGAATATGACGGTTGGATTAAAACGTTGAATATGTGAATTGTTGGGTCATTGTATATGCCAACATGTTTAATACATTGTATATATATATATCTTTGTATAAGAGGAGATAGGGGATGTACTCCATTGTGTGGGAGGAGATAGGGGATGGATTCCATTGATAACTAAGTTGGCCAGAGTGTCCTGGGTGAAAGTCCCGAAATCTTATTTACTTATGGCTGCCGGTTCCCTCAGATGTAGATCCGTAAAATGGCAAGTATATGGAAGTGCATGTATGATGTTTCTGATTGAAGTGTTAATGTTATGAGTTGTAGCCTCATTTTAAATTGATTTAGATAAATAAAAGGAAATGGATTAATCATGATGAAAATATTGATTGGTGATGGAAAAGAGAGGAAGAATTCATGTTACATGGGTTAACATTTATCGAATGCTAGTGTTTTAATTAATTCTCATATACTGTTTATCATATCTCTGCTGGGCTTTGGCTCACCCTACTTGGAACATCATTTTCAGGTATAGGTGAGATACCGCCTCCAAGAACATAGCTTGGGAGGTTTTGGGGCTGTAGACACGCCATTTTTTACTGTCCTCAAGGCTTGGACGTCACCGCTTGAACACTCGGTGATTATCCATGTTCTGTGTTCGTCTTGAGTTCCTGGAGGTCTCGGCTACGCGCCTTGCCTCAGGATCTCCTGACTCGACTATTTTGTGTTTGGTTTTGCACCAAACACTTGTGTTTTGCCTTTGAGGGGCAGGGTAGGGCTTGTTGACCATCCCCACCCATCACCGGCCATGGCTTGAGGCCACCGGCTGTGTTTTGTTGCCACCGGCCAAATGTTTGGCCGGCCGGCACTATAGATAGCCGGCCGACTATCTTTTTTTGGTCAATTGCATTTTTGGCCGGCCGACTACTCTGCATCTGCTTTTGCAGATATTTTGGTGCAGCTGGCATGTACTTGGCTTCCCTCCATACACGTGTATGGAGGGATCTCTCTCTTTAGAAGCTTGTCTTGTAAGCTTACAAGACTAAAAAGCTCTATAAAGAGGAGCCTTCTGTCCCCTTTTGAAGGGTTAGACATTTTAGACAACTTTTTTTAGGGTCAGAGTTCTAGGGTTAGGGTTTGTTCATATCCTTCCTCTATATCTCTCTCTTGTGTGTGTTTTGTCTTACTTTTGCTCACAAACACTGTGACGCCCCGAATCTACACTATAGGTTGCAGTTAAGGGAGAGTCACTAATGAGTCCTATAGTCAATAACCAAGTAAGATCCCAGATCGCCGGAGGAGTCAAATTAGCCTCCCTTCTAAGTCCGGCTTTCTTAGGCAGCGCACTACCCTTTTGACAGATCTTAAAAGGTATTGACACAAGGTCTCATAAGCAACAATAAGGTTCATACAGAGAATACAAATACATAACAACCACATTTATACTTAATTCAAAAGATTGTTTCATTACATTACATCCCAATAGAAAGTTTAAACTCTACATGAGTTCTTACAAAATAACAAAAAGGAAATTTCTATTATTCCTAAGATAGCCAAAAGTCCTCGAAGGTTTCAGGCTAAATGCGTCTCCACTCTGAGTTTCGCTTTTTCACCTGGCATGATACGCCGTGAGCTTTGAATGCCCAGTAAACACACACACACCCTACCCCTTTTTCCCAGTCCAATACACAATTACAAATATAACATCAAATAGTAAAGCATGATACTCAAATAAATAAATAAAGGGGTCAAGTTAGATGTTAGTAATCTAGAAATCCCCCAAAGAGATTTCATCCTCCCAACCACAAGAATCGGACGCGAATTATTCGGTATGCCCCTTTTTTGCTGCTTTGTTGCAGAACTAACCTCGGATGCCTACCAACGGTTATATACCGCATAGCGCCAACCGCAGGGCCTCAAAAGAGACGGTAAAATAGGGCCTTGCCCGAATCCCTCCTCACACCAAACCACCTAGGGTCCGAATACAACCGCTCCGTTCAAGGGTTCCGAAAACCACTTGCGCAAGATTTAACCTCGAATAGGGAACGCATCCCAACAAGCCATATACCACACATTCTCATCTTTTCATTACTCAAGTGTTCGAAAACCCAATACCCACCCAATTAGGTTTCCCGTTGAATTAAGTGTTTTAAGTCAGGGTTAGTCCAACTAAACAATATAATAATATCCACATAAGCATGCATCCTCAAGATAAGAAAGATAAATAACATAACATGCACATACAACATCTTGCCAAGATATGATCATAAGCCATTAAACATTTTCATAAATACAAGGGCACAAAACATCCATACATAACAAATTTCCAGGTTAGTCATCACGTGAAGATTAATACGAAAGGACTACTTTAGATCATCCACCGAACTCGGTCTTCCTATGGTTTGTAGAGAATTTGATCTAGTTTCTAGAACATCTTTCGGAAATGGGTTTGCTTTTCTAGATTTTAAGTTATTTAGAAAATAGTCCAGCGCTGTCCAGAATCTGTCCAGATCCGTCGACCGTTACGAAAACTTGATTTTCTTTCAAAACGCTTAATGTTTTTCGATGAAACCATTTTTAGTTGAAAGATAACTCTTTAAGGGAGGTTTTGACATAAAATGGAGGTTCAGAATATTTTTGTACATTTTTCTGGAATTTTTGAAAGTGGCTGCAAAAACAGATTTTTAGGTAGAATGCCCAAAACAAGAAAAATTATAAAAAGGGGGTTCCACCATGGGAAAGTTTCATTTCTTTTGTGAAGAAAATATACTAAGTATCACATGTTTAACTCAGAAAATTTGTTTGAAAGAGTGCTCTTGAAAAGTTGAGAGATTGGTAGAAAAGAAGGTGGTTTGTGCCAAAATGGGAAAAATACAAGAGAGATGGAATCAATGCTCAACTTTTAGCATTTTTAACACAAGTAACTCATCAATAACATATTTGAAAACATTATTTAGAACCCTTAGAAACATGTATTTGAAAAAGGAAAATGAAAGAGAAGGTTGTGTTGTGGCTTACCTACTAAGCTTGCACAAGGAAGCTCTCTTCTTTCTTCCTCCTCTTCTCCTAGACTTCTCTTCCTTGCTCTCCTCTCTCTCTCTCTAGCCAAAATGTGTGTGTGAGTGTGGTGTGTTATATGTGCTTGCAAGCTAGGGGGTGTTGGTATTTATAGACAAGTTTTGATGCAAAATGTCCTAAATGCCCACTAGTTGAAAATGGATGGAAAGTTTAGGATTTGTTTGAAGTTCAAATGAATAGAAGTGACTTGGGGAGTGGTTTACTCAAGGATTAGGTAACACTTGGTTGTAATGAAACTAGTTTTGGGAATTAGCATCCTAGGTCTAGGTATTAGGTTGTGTATTTCTAGAATTCCATCATGGTGGTTCTTGGAAATTGGTTTCTCACTCTTCCCTAGGAGTGTGATGGGTTATTATTTTATTTGTTTTGGTCCTAGAGCACATTCTTCAAGGTGTGTATATATATATCCTACAAGATTGATGGTACTAATAACATTAGGGTACATGTACTATTTTTGGGGTAATGCTTAATAAAAGAAATGAGGGCTTGGAATTAAACTCATGCATTGGAATCTTATTTATGTATTTACTTATGATCTAGTTAGATTTAGGGCTAATTTAAATACTCATAGCATATCTTTATTGGTACTAAAGTCATTATTGCTCCAAGATTCAAGGGATTTGTTTGTACTATAGTATAATGATGATGCCTAGTCATGTCCTCAAAATTTGGGAAGATTTTCTTATTTATTTGGTGTACAAATCTTGGAAATTGTAAAACATGATGTTAAAAAAGATTTTAGGATACAAGTGTATATATATAAATATATGATGGTACTTGTTTGAGGTCAATTTGTGATTTAATAGAAATGTGAGGGCTTGGGCTTAATTTCTTGTGTTGGGACCCTACGTAGGTAAAATTAAATTAAATTAGGTTAGGGAACCTAATCTGGCTGGGAAAATTCCTATTTTGAAGAAAAGAAATCAAAAAATGCTAACCGACAATATTTGAATTAATTCAAGTAATCGAGGGCTTTAAGAAAATAATTCAACATTAGGGTCTTAAAAGTGAATACATATTTCAGGGGTTTCACAAACACCCACCATCACACCATCCCTTGGAGCTGAGGCCCTTAAGGGTTGTTTTTGGAGGTTTTAGACTGATTTCAACCTAAAGAAGCTGCTGGAGCTCCATTGGTGAAGAGGGTCTTCAAGGGTAAGAAGCTTGTCCCTTTATTCCCCATTTTTGCACACTCTTTTTACCTACCTTGCAACTATTTTTGAGCTTTGTGTATAACATATAAAAGTTTTTTTTTTTAGTGCTCTAAATAGTTGGTTAAGGTTGCTTTAAGCTTTGGGGTTGTTTGATCCCTCTTAAGCCTTGTAAGGCACCATTTTGTGCCATTTTGAGTGAGCTCCAGGACCATTGAGCTTGGGCCTCCTCACCACTGAAATCTTGAGGGATTTCAGAGGTGAGGATGGTGCCTTGAGGTCCTAGGAAGGAGAGGGCCACCCCCTCTCCTTGTTGTCCTTGAAAAGAACCATTTTTGCCTCTTGAGAGAGCACCATGTTTAAGTGTGTGTTGGCCATGCCTTAGCTGATTTTCATGCTTATTATGTCATGATATGCCTCTGTTTTTAGTTGGTTTTGGTACACCATGCTTGCTTAGCATACATGCCTTGTAATGCCTTGTCTTAGCCTTAACATGTCTTATGCTTTGAGTCTCATTCAAGCATGTTTTAGGCCTAACTTTGTGAAGGTTTTGTGTTTATTTTGGCATGCTCAAGTTCTGTTTTTGGTTGTTTTGGTCGACCATGGCATGCTTAGTATAGCCCCTTTGTATTCTTGGCTTGTGAGCTTTAAGTGCATGAACTATGAGCATGCATTATTTGCATTTTTTTAATGGTTTGGAACCACTTACCATGTTATTTTAGAGCTTATAATGTATGCCTTGCATCCATGTTTGCATCCTCTTAAGTGTGCTTGAGAGTTGCTCCTTGTGCCTAAGTGATGGACCATGTTTATATGCATGCTTGTATGTGTATTTGGCTCCATTTCCTTAGTTATTGGCCACTGTTTTGGGCTTAGTATAGAGCTGCCCAATTAGTGTAAGTCCTTCCTTTGCATGTTGTTGCATGCACTCCTTGTATGTTGTAGCATATCGGTGAGTTGTTGCATAGTTGAACTTGCATGATTGAATGGAGTCACATGTTGGCTTGCATACTTGAACACCCACATTGCATCTTGCTTACTTGTAGGTTGCATTGCTTCATGCCTTTCATGCTTCTTTACTTAGGTTGTATGCCTATCATGCTTTGCTTGCTTGCATTGTCCATGTTGCATACTAGTTCGCATGCTTAGATTGCATTGCATTGGCATGCATGCTTGGCCTCTTGAATTGCTTATGATAGAGGTTAAGCCCCATTGTTTGATTATGTGCATTGCATTTTATATTAAAATGCACACTTGATTCTTTTGGCCATCATGCATAGAAATGCGTGATTGGTGGTCCGAGAACCAAGGTTCATGTCCCTTTGAGTCATAAACATGATAAGGGGTGTGGTTGGTGCATACATAGCTTGAAATACATTGCCATGCTATGCTTTGCCCTCTGCTACTGTCAACTGCAGGTTCTGCAGGGAGTTTTGGCCGACAGGCCATATATAGTGCCGGCCGGCTATCCATTGTTGGCCGATGGATTAATTTGTGGCCGGTGACCATCATACATGGCTGGTAGTGTTACATAGTACCTAGAGAGCATACCTTAGGAGTTGTGCAATTTTCAGAGGAGCAGAGCAAGAAAAACAGAGGCAGCTTGAGCATGGCAGTGGATTTCTGGGCAGAACCGAGCGCGCATGCATTGAGCCCTCTGCTGAGGCTGCTGTTTACTGCTTTCTTAGATTAATTAATTTGCTTAATTAATTTAATGGTCTGTAATATTTAATTAGCTTGTCAGTTAGTTAAATTGTATTATTCTTTTGGTCCCTCCGAGTGAGGGCGTATTTGTAATAAGTGTGGGTGCGTGTGTGCATGTCTTCCAACCCCCACTTCTTTCTCCCTTTTACTTACCTGCTTTGATGGTTAGTATTAGGGCATATTTACTTTAGCATACCTTATGCTATGCATGCATGCATCATTTATCAGTATTGCATGCACCGGGCTCGGCGCATCATACTAATCGCATAGACATTTCAAATCTGACTTGAATACATGCTATCTGTGCATTTTCACATGTCATCCCTAGATTAGTTGAGCCTACTCTAGTGACATTTTGTATGTGATACATTAGCCACTTAACATGAACTAGGGTCATGCATGTTTGCTAATTAGTTTACCTTTTTTTGGCTTTGAGTACTAGGTGAGCTTTTTATGCTTTAGCATCTTACATGAGTGTCAATGTTAACATGATAGCATAATTAGCATGAGACTAGATGCTTATTTGATATAACTGCCTGAATGCCTATGGGTGAAGGTTGGATTGTTTGAGTTGGAACAACCCATTGAAATCCGTATTTTAGCCTACCTGCAAGTAGCGAATTCCAAAGCGTTTTCCAAACAAACGGATATACAATGCTTTGTTCCAAATTAGGCGATCTGGTCTATACTTGTTTTGCTGTGCGCATAACATAGTAATTCTAGGCCAATAACCGAAATAAGGGCATGTAATGTTTTCAAAACAAGATATCACGGTTAGTAGAGGCCGATCTTCGGATCGGGCGAGAGGGGGTGCTCATAGCTGACCTTCCCTAATCGTACCTAAGTTCCCGAGCCGAGGCAACTTTGGTGATGACAGACACGTTGCCTTTGGCACCGAGTCAGGGTTTCCTAAATTCCCCCATTAAAAAATATTTATGTGGCGACTCTGTATCTGGCGAAGCAGTCCATGTTTGGGCACTTCTTTCAAAATCTGTTTTCTCAAAACGATTTGCCAGATTTGGACTCTTTGGTTCAGATTGAGAACCGTGACACAAATCGAGTCCGAACTGTAGCGAGGTCCTCCCCGCGGGCTTGTTACAGGGGCCGAAGCCTCTTTTGTTGTTTCATTTCATGCTTATATGTTTTCCTTTCCAAGCCGAGGGCTTTAAATTGTAAAGGGCTTTTGACCCTCTTTTGTTGTAACCAAGTTATACTTGGAAAGATGTAAGCCCGTAGGGCACCCATTTTGTTATTAACATGTAGCCTCTTTTGAAAAGAAAACTGTGATAAATGTAAATTTAATGTTCTTTTTATTGTTTATGGATCAAATGAACGATTGTTTTAAGTTATAATTTTGAGGGTGTTACAACCAGAGTTAGTGGCGACTGAGGAACGTCGTTGTCTGGAGTTCGAGAAGAAATTGAGGACTGGACTCATGTTTCAAGTTGTCGGGTCCATGATTAGGGATTATAGGCACCTTGTGGAGGCTACAGCCCATCTTGAGACTATCATGCATGCAGAGGAGGAGAGGATGAGGGGCTCTAGGAGCAGTTAGGATGGTCAAAGGGACGGTAAGAGGCAGATGGGTTCTAACCCTCAGTAGTCCCAGAGAGTGCATTCGAGGTCTACCTTTCTAGTACCGAGTTCGGGTTCTGGGAGAGGTGGTCAGGGAGACATTACCTGTTACAAATGTGGTCAGTTAGGCCACAAGTCTCCAGCTTGCCCGCAGAAGGGAGGATGGTAGCATACAGCATCATCTTCGGCCCGTTCTCAGGGCCAGAGTCAAGGCAAAGGCTAGCCGCTCACTTGTTATCAGTATGGACAGGTGGGGCACTTGAAGAGGTTTTGCCCACAGTTGGGTGGCACACCTGGTGCGTCTGGCTCAAGGCAAACACAAGGTCACCAACCAGCACAGTCAGTTCAAGCCTCGAGGGCCAATCAGGGAGCCTCTTCGGCTCAGTCTGTGCAGCAGTCTTATGCTCCGAGAGGTGAGCAGGTGGATCAAAGGCCTACGAGGTGCATGTATGCTGTTATAGCGCCGGATCTTGTACCTACTCCATCAATAGTGAGAGGTACCTTTCTATTTTGCAACTCGGTTGCTAATGTGTTAATTAATATGGGTGCATCCCACTCTTTTATATCTTCTGCATTTGCATCTATTTTAGGGTTGGAGTTGGCACAGTTAGCATCTCCTATTTGTGTTATATCACCTATTGGGGGCGAGACGGTTTTGAAACAGGGGTGTCAGGGTTGTGATAGAGAGGTCGCTGATCGCCGGCTTCCATTTTCTTTTGTATTGATGAATATGTCTGGGTTTGATATGATTTTGGGTATGGACTGGTTATCATCATACCGAGCTGTTATAGATTGCTACCGTCAGAGGGTTACCGTATGTACCTTGAGTGGTGATTGTTTTCATTTCTTGGGAGATCGGGTTGGTAGTTTTTTACCACCGGTACGAGGGCGGAGTGAGCTTAGTTGTCTTCTCGCTAGCTTTATGAGTAGTGAGTGTGATGGGACCGGGACTGAGTTGCCAAAAGTTGTTTGTGAGTACTCGGACGTTTTTCTTAAGGATCTTGTGAGTTTACCACCCCATCGAGAGATTGAGTTTTCTATTGACTTAGTGCCTAGCACGGCACCGATTTCCATGGCACCGTATTGTTTTACCCCAGCCGAGTTGAGTGAGTTGAAGATTCAACTCCAGGAGTTGCTAGATAAGGGTTTTATTCGCCCTAGTACTTCGCCTTGGAGAGCACCGACCCTCTTTGCTAAAAAGAAAGATGGGGCTTTGAGATTTTGCATTGATTACAAAAAGTTGAACCGGGTTACAGTTAAGAATAAGTACCCTATGCCTCGTATAGACGATCTGTTTGATCAGTTAAAAGGATCTCGTTGTTTCTCTAAGATAGACTTGAGATCGGGTTACCATCCGTTGAGGGTCAGGGTGGAGGATATCCCAAAGACGGCATTCCATACGCGGTATGGCTATTATAAGTTTCTGGTGATGCCATTTGGGCTTACCAATGCCCCAGTTGTGTTCATGGACTTGATGAGCTGGATATTCCGAGAGTTCTTAGATCGTTTCATAGTCATCTTTGTGGACGATATTCTGATTTATTCACCTTCTCAGGAGGAGCACGAGGAACACTTGTGAGTGGTGCTTGAGTTGCTTAGAGCCCATAAGCTGTATACAAAGTTTGGGAAGTGTGAGTTATAGCTAAGAGAGGTTAAGTTCTTAGGCCATGTAGTTTCTGGGGAAGAGGTGATCGTAGATTCATCCAAAATCGAGGTAGTGCAAGATTGGGCACAACCTAAGAATGCCTTCGAGATCTGTAGCTTCTTGGGGTTGGCCGGGTATTCCCATCGGTTCGTGAAGGATTTCTCTAGATTAGCTTCGCCTTTGACTAGGTTGACGTGGAAAAGGGTCAAATTTGTGTGGAGTGAGACTTGTGAAAAGTCGTTCCAAGAGCTTAAAGTTAGACTTATCACTGCTCCATTCTTGATTATTCCAGAGAGGGGTTTGGGTTATGTAGTGTACTGTGATACCTCAAGAGAGGGTTTGGGTTGTGTATCGATGCAAGGAGGAAAAGTAGTAGCCTATGGCTCACGTCAGTTAAAAACACATGAAATGAACTACCCTACTCACGACTTAGAATTAGCAACTGTGATTTTTTCCTTGAAGATTTGGAGGCATTATCTATATGGCGAGAGGTTCGAGGTGTTCTCGGATCATAAGAGTCTAAAGTATCTGTTTACACAGAAAGACTTAAATTTGAGGCAGAGAAGGCGGATAGAGTTCATAGAAGATTATGACTTCGAGTTGCATTATCATCCGAGAAAGGCCAATGTTGTGGCCGATGCCCTAAGTAGGAAGACCATTAGTGATGTAGCTTGTATTGCTATTTGGAAATGGGAGATGTTAGGTGCCCTTGGTGATTTGACTTGCATCTGGGCGAGTCTGTTGAGTCCGCAGCTTTGTTTTCTGCAGTTACACAACCTACACTTGTGACTTGAGTGTTAAAAGCGCATAAGGAGGACTTCAAGGTAGAATCCCTCCGAGAGAAGATCTCTAGTGGGAAGGTAGAGAAGGGTTTGACTGTGTATCCCGACCTGAGTGTGAGGTACCGAGACTGCTTGTTCGTGCCGGAGTTTTGCCAAAAGGAAGTACTCCGAGAGTTTCACCATTCATGCCTTGTGGTGCATCCAGAGAGGCACAAAGATGTTGTAGACGTCCCCGAACGCCCCGGGAGGGTTAAGTCCCGTTCCGTTCATATGGGCTTACTATAGTTCGGACTCAAATTGTCACGGTTCTTAATCTTGAACCAAAGAGTCCAAATCTGGCAAATCGTTTTGAGAAAAACAGATTTTGAAAAGAAGTGCCAAACATGGACTGCTTTGCCAGATACAGAGTCGCCACCTAAATATTTTTTAAAATGGGAAATTTAGGAAACCCTGACTCGGTGCCGAAGGCCACGTGTTCGTCATCACCAAAGTTGTCTTGGCTCGGGAGCTTGGGTACAATCGGGGAAGGTCAGTTATGAGCACCCCCTTTCGCCCGATCCGAAGACCGGCCTCTACTAACCATGATATCCGATTTTGAAAACATTATGTGTTCTTGTTCCGATTATTAGCCTAGAATTACTATGTTATGCGCACAGCAAACAAGTATAGACTAGATTGCCTAATTTGGAAAGAAGCATTGCATATCCGTTTGTTTTGAAAAGCACTTCGGAATTTGCTACTCGCAAGTAGGCTAAAACACGGATTTCAAGGAGTTTTTCCAACTCAAACAATCCAACTTTCACCCACAGGCAATCAAGCAGTTATATCACATAAGCAGCTAGCCTCATGGTAATCATGTTGTTATGGCAACATTCACACGCATGCGATATGCTAAAGCATAGAAGCTTACTTAGTACTCCAAGCCAAAACAAAAACTAGTTAGTAATCATATGCATGATCCTAGTTCATGTTAAGTGGCTAATGCAACACATGCAAGGGTGCAGTTAGGGTAGGCTCGGCTAACCCTAAAATGGCATGTGAAATGCTACAAGTAACAAGTATTCAATTTGGAAATTGAAATACAATGCAGTTAGCATGATGTACCGAGCCCGGAGTATGTAAGACAAATGTATGGATGCACGCATGCATTGCATAAGGTATGCTAATTTTGAATATGCCCTAATCTACCATCATAAGCAGGTAAATAAAAGGGAGAAAGAAGTGGGGGTTGGAAGACATGCACACACACACCCACACTTATTACAGATTTACCCTCGCTCGGAGGGACCAAAAGAATAATACAAATTAATTAACTACGCAAGCTAATTAAATATTACAAATTGCCTAATCAGTTAACAAACTAATTAAACTAGGAAAAGCAGTAAACCGCCTCGGGAAGAGAGCCAGATGCAGCGCACGCTCGGGTCCTGCTCGGAAGTGCACGGCCATGCATAGTCTGCCTTTGTTTTCCCTGCTTTGCTCCTCTGAAAACTGCCAAAGTCTCAGGAATGCCTCTCAGGACACTGGGCGATACCACCGGCTGAGTAGAATTACCACCGGCAATGAATTGTGGTCACCGGCACAAAATGAATCCATCGGCTGATGATTTACTGCCGGTCGGCAAAGAATGCCTGCAGAACCTGCAACTCACAGCAGCAGAGGACAGAACTTGCATGGCAATACAATTCAAGCAATGTATGCACTAACCCTATCCCTGATCATGTGTAGGACTCAAAGGGACATGGTCCTTGGTTCTCGGACCATCAATCGCGCATTTTAATGCGTGATGGCCCAAGGGACCAATTTGTGCATTTTCATGTCAAATGAAATGCAAACCAAATAAGCACATAAAGGCCTAACCTCTATCACCTGATTTCAAGAGGCAAGGCATGCATGTTCAATGCAATGCAACCTAAGCATGTTAGCTAGTATGCAACATGGCATGCAAACAAGCAATGCAAAACATACATCAATCATGCAAGGCCTAGACAACAATCATGCCAGGCATGGGGCAAGCATGTTAATATCAAATATGTGAGATGTGTCCCAAATGTGCAAATATGCAAGACATGCAACATCATATAAATGGGACCAAGCATGCAACAATATACAAAGTAAGCATGCAACACAAGCTAAGGAAGGGACTTACACATTGGACAACCCTAAAATAGGTCCAAAACAGTGGCCAAAGTGCATGGAACAAAGGCAAAAACAAGTCAATGAAGCATGCTCATACAAGAGGCCAATGAAGCACATAAACCATAGCTATATGGTACAATGCATGCAGGTCTCAACCACCTCAAAACAGTGTCTCTACATGCCAAAACCATGATGAAAATGCCATGATCATGCACCAAAACAAGCCCAAATGATATGCCCAAACAATGGGCTCTTGAAGCACATGAACTACAACTATGTAATGCAATGTATGAGAGTCTTATCCTGCCCAAAACAGAGTTTGTACATGTTAATTTAGGGCCTAAAACATGCTGGAAAATAGCCCAAACAAACTAGCAAAGCATGCTCTCCTTTAGGCCATTCTAAGCATTTAAACCACAACCATGCAAAGCAATGCACAAGCTACCTTAACACCTCAAAACAGAGCTTAATCACAGCAAAATATGAACTATTGTAGGCCAAAGTTAAGCTAGCACATGCTAGGAAGATAGGCTAAAGCATGAAACAAACTAGGCTATGGAGCAAAATTACACTACAAGTGTATGAAGCAAGCAACCAAGCCCCCAACCAGACCAAAACAGATCTGAAACATGGCAAAATAGAGCCTAAAACATGCTTGGCTTAAGCTAAAACAAGCCACAAAAAGATGCTACTTTACAAGCCTAACAAGGCATAACAACTAGCTACTAGGAGGAGGGGCTAACCCCTCCTATTTGAGACCTCAAAACTGATTTTTGATCACTGAAAAACCTCTGAAAAAAAGTTGTTTTTAGGTCCAAAAGAGGTTTGCTGAAAAGGGCTCAAAGGTGGATCACAATCTCACAAAACAAGGAGCAAACAGAGGGAGGACATCCCTTATCTCACAAGGACTTCAATCCACCACCTTTAACACATAAAAATAGAGATTTTGACAGTTGAAAATCAGGCCAAAAGAAGCATGCAAAAGTAGCTATACAAGTGCACAAAATCAAGCTTGAGAAAAGTAGGAGCTTACCCTTGAAGCTCTGCACCAAAACAGGTTCTTCTTGGACCAAAACCAGCCTTAGGAGCTTTAAATACACCTCCAAGAATCACCTCTTCAAGATAGGCAAGTTTGATCAAGGATGGAGGCTCAAGAAATGGGAAGAACACTCACTTTTGGGCACTTATATGCTTCTATACACACAATATAGGAAGAGAAAGAGGGCTGAGATTTGGTTGTGGAATTTCTAGAGAGAGAGGGGTCTTTTAGAGTGAGAAGCTCCCCAAAACTTGCTTTTTGTTCTAACCCCCCAAATATGAGATATATGGCTCTATATATTGCAAAATAAGAGCTTTTGGTCGAAATATCCCAATTGAAAATATCTGATGCAGTGTATAGCAGCTGGATGATAAATATCTGTCAAAAATCTGAGTTTTGGGCACTTTTGGCCGACCGGCAATCTTTTGTGCCAGTCGGATAAATGGATGGCTGGTAGGTAGCCGGTAAGGTCAAAAAGTGCCGGTGGATGTCCAGATTGAAGCCTCGGAAGTTAGCTTTCCAATGGCACAAACCTTGCATTAAAATTCCTCCTATGCAAAAAGTTATGCCCTTTTTGGTGAAGCCGCGCAGATTCGATCCAACCGGACTGATCTCCTACTTCAACCAACCATATCTCCCCCACCCGGACTTGGCTTTGAGAGATTCTTGAGTGCAAAATGAAGCCCCGAAAGTCTTCTTTTCAACGATGATGGCCTCATAGCTAAAATCCAAGTATGTAGATGAATAAGCTCAATTCAGCGAGGACTGCTCGACTCTCTTCTACCCGGATTCATGCCGAACCTCTTCTCTAACTTGGTTTCTCCTCTCTTCTCCTCTTCTTTTCAACTTCAAACCCCTAAGTAAGGTGTTTTGAAAGATTTGTCAAAGATTTCATCTCTCTTTCATTCATCTCCACTTTGTCTTTGCTCGATTTACCGAAAAGCGCAACATTTACCGAAATGCGAGCGTCGGAACATCGTAGAAACTTTATTTCAAAAATGTTTTGAAAGAGAGAGTTTTAAGGTCTAAAAACCATCCAAAATAGTTTTGGTCCAAAATGGGGTATGAAGTTGAGATTTGTCTCTCTCCTTGCCGAAGAAACTGGACCTTTGCCCTGCACAGTTTTCTCCACCAGGTAAACCATCAGTAATGCCCAAGTCTCGAGGGCGGTCAAAAATGGGGTGTCTACAGATGTATCAGGATCTAAGTCGCCAGTTTTGGTGGAGGGGTATGAAGAAGGATGTGGCAGCGTTTGTGTCGAAGTGCCTTACTTGTCAGCAAGTGAAGGCCGAACATCAGAGGCCAGCGGGTTTGTTACAACCCTTGCCTATAGCCGAGTGGAAATGGGAGCACGTCACGATGGATTTTGTCATGAGTCTTCTAAGGACTCAACGGAGTAATGATGCCATATGGGTGGTAGTTGACCGGTTGACTAAGTCAGCGCACTTTATTCCTATGCGTGTAAGAGATTCAGTAGAATACCTTGCTGACTTGTACATTCGGGACATAGTGAGGTTGCACAGGGTCCCAATGTCAATCGCCTCTGATAGAGATCCGCGTTTTGCTGCTAGATTATGGCAGAGTTTGCAGAGTGCCTTGGGCACTAGATTGACTTTTAGTACGGCTTACCATCCTCAAACTGACGGGCAGTCCGAGTACACCATTCAGATCCTTGAGGATATGCTTCGAGGCTATGTCCTTGACTTTAAGGGGTCGTGGGAGAGACACCTACCCTTAGTGGACTTTGCCTACAATAACAGCTTCCAATCGAGCATTGGTATGGCACCATTTGAGGCCTTGTATGGTCGACTGTGTAGATCTCCAGTGTGTTGGGCCAAGGTGGGTGATGCACCTTTGTTGGGTCTGGAGTTGGTGCGAGAAACGACAGAGAAAGTAGCACTTATTCGTAAGAGGTTGGTTACAACCCAGAGTCGCCAAAGAGTTATGCTGACCATAGGAGGAGACCTTTGTCATTCGAGGTGGGTAATCACGTCTTTCTGAAAATATCACCTAGACGGGGTTTGATGAGGTTTGAGAAGAGTGGGAAGTTGTCCCCTCAGTTTATTGGCCCTTTTGAGATCCTTGAGCGGATTGGAGAGGTTGCTTACCATTTAGCGTTGCCGCCGCAACTCTCAGGAGTGCATGACGTGTTTCATGTTAGTATGTGTAGACGCGCCTCGAGGACTCCCGAAGCTCCGCGCTGCGAAGGCGCGAAATCTCATTTGTTCTCTAGCTACTACAGTTCGGACTCAAATGTCACGATTCTGAATCTAGTCTCACAATGTGCAATATGAGACCGTAAATCACCAAAGAGTCCAAATCCGATAAATCATTTTGGAAAACTGATTTTTATAAAGAAGTGCCAAACATGGACTGCTTTGCCAGTTATAGAGTCGCCACATAAATATTTTATTTTGGGGGGAATTTAGGAAACCCTGACTCGTGCTGAAGGCCACGTGTCCGTCATCACCAAAGTTGCCTCGGCTCGGGAACTTGGGTACGAGAGGGGAAGGTCATGCAATGAGCACCCCCGCTTGCCCAATCAAAGATTGGCGTTTACTAAGCATGATATATTGTTTTTAAAAACACATATGTTCTTATTCCAGTTATTAACCTAGAATTACTATGTGATGCACACAGCATACAAGTATAGACTAGATCGCCTAAGTTGGAACAAACCATTGCACGTTCGTTTGAAAACGGTTTGAAGTTTGCTACTCGCAGGTAGGCTAAAATGCAGATTTCAATGAATTGCTCCAATTCAAGTAATCCAACCTTCACCCACAGGCATTCAGGCAGTTATATCACATAAGCAGTTAGCCTGATGGCAAGCATGCTTTCATGGTAACATTAACACACATGCAGTATGCTAAAGCGTAAACACTCACAGTGTACTCCGAGCCAAAACAAAGAACTAGTTAGAAATCATATATATCCTAGTTCATGTTAAGATGGCTAATGAAACACATGCAAAAAATGCAACTAAAATAGGCTCGGCTATTCTAAGATGTCATGTGAAATGCAACTTCGTACACGTATTCAAATTGGAATTGAAAATACAATGCTATTAGTATGATGCGCCGAGCCCGGTGCATGCAAAACAGATGAATGGATGCATGCATGCAAAGCATAAGGTATGCTAAACAAAATATGCCCTAAAACTAACCATCGTAAGCAGGTAACTAAAAGGGAGAAAGAAATGGGGGTTGGAAGATATGCATCACACACACGCACGCTTATTACAACAATACGCCCTCTCGCAGGAGGGACTGAATAAGAAGCTAAACTAGCTAATCTAAGCTAATTAAACTAATTATTACAAAACAGATTAATTAACTAATCCCCATTTGTACTAGTTAACTAATTATTACAAAACGAATTGAAATAGCTAAACGCATTAACTATTAAAGTACAAAATGAATGCTTAATCTAGCTAAGTAAAGCAGTAAACAGGAGGTTCTCAGAGGGAGAAGACTGGATGCATGCCCGGTTGCCTCGTTCGGAAATCCAATACGATGCCCCGATTTGACTCTATTTTCAACTGTTCTCAGAACTTTGCACAAAGCTCCATAAAGCTGAAACTCCATCATGGGAACCTATGGAAGGGCTGCCGACCACTTATTGGTATTGGAGACCACCTGCCGACCACTTTCTGTGTTGAAAGCCTGAAAAAGTGGTCAGCCAGCTAGTAATACTGGTCGGCCGACCAGTTGTTGCTGCTGAATTCCAGTTTGCTGCAACAGAGAGCAAGAAAGGGCATAGCAATGTATTTGCAAGATGTGTGCACAACCACCCTCCCTATCATGTCATGAACTCAAGTGAGTGTGGTTCTCGAACCTCGGGCCACCAATCATGCATTTCAATGCGTGATGGCCGAGAAATCAAATTGCACAATTCAATATGAAATGAATGCACAAGTAAACACATAAAGCCTAAAACTCTATCATGTTTGATCAAGAGCGTCGATGACCAAGAATTGAGGCACGTTTCATCACTTCAAGTATGAAACGTCCCTCTGTAGACGTCCCCGAACATCCCGGGGGAAATCCCCCCGTTTTGTTCGTTTGGGCTCACTACAGTTCGGACTCAATATCACGGTCCTGTATCTAATCTCGCAGAGTGCAATGCAAGACCGATGAATCATCAAAGAGTCCAAATCCGGAAAATCGTTTTGAAAACAGATTTTTAGAAAGAAGTGCCAAACATGGATTGGTTTGCCAGATACAAAGTCACCACCTAAATGTTTTATTTTGGGAAATTTAGGAAACCCTGACTCGTTGCCTAAGGCCACGTGTCCATCACCACCAAAGTTGCCTCGGCTCGGAAACTTGGGTACGATTGGGGAAGGTTAGCTATGAGCACCCCCGCTCGCCCGATCAAAGATCAGCCACTACTAAACATGATATCTTGTTTTTGAAAGCACGTGTGTTCTTATTCCAGTTATTAGCCTAGATTTACTACGTGATGCGCACAGCATACAAGTATAGACTGAATTGCCTAATTTGGAACAAAGCATCGCATATCCATTTGTTTGAAAATAGTTTGAGGTTTGCTACTCGCAAGTAGGCTAATATACAGATTTCAATGAATTATCCCAATTCAAGCAACCCAACCTTCACCCACAAGCATTCAGCCAGTAAATCAACTAAGCAGTTAGCCTCATGGCAAGCATGCTTTCATGTTAACACCCACATACATGCAAGATGCTAAAGTATAAACACTCACAGTGTACTCCGAGCCAAAACAAAGAACATGTTAGCAATCAATGTATGATCCAAGTCCATGTTAAAATGGCTAATGCATCACATACAAAATGCCACTAGAATAGGCTCGGCTAATCTAAGGATGGCATGTGAAATGCAACAACTCGATACACGTATTCAAGTTCGGAATTGAAATACTATGCGGTTAGTATGATGCGCCGAGCCCGGTGCATGCAATACAAATGAATGGATGCACGCATGCATAGCATAAGGTATGCTAAATCAAATATGCCCTAAAACTAACCATCGTAAGCGGTTAAATAAAAGGGAGAAAGAAGTGGGGGTTGGAAGACATGCATCACACGCACGCATGCTTATTACACAATTACGCCCTCTCGAGGGAGGGACCGAAAGAATAATACAAATTAACTAACAAGCTAATTAAATATTACACAATACGCATTTAATTAAATGAATTAATAACTAAGAAAGCAGTAAAGAGGCCTTGGGAAGAGGGATGAATGCGTGCACGCATGGCTTCACTCGGAAATCCATCACCATATTCGTGCTGCCTCTGTTTGCACTGTTCTACTCCTCTGAAGACTGCACAAGTCCCAAGGATACTTGAGAACCACTCGCTGAGGGTTGTGGAAGGTCACTGACCAAGAGGGATGGTCACCGGCCATGGGAAACTGGTCATCGACCACAAATTAGGCTATCGGCCATGAATGTGTGGCCGGTCGGCGCTGAAGATGGTCGGCCGACCATCTCTTCCCGCAGAATCCTATTTTGCTGCAGCAGAGGGCAGACAAGGCATGGCAATGCATTTTCAAGGCAATGTTGGCACCACCACCCTCCTTATCATGTTTAAGGCCCAAAGGAAGACCATCAATCACGCATTTCAATGCGTGATGGTCCAAGAAGTCAAGTGTGCAATTTCAATATCAAATGAAATGCACACAAAACATACAAAGGGGCCCCAACCTCAATCATGGTTGATCAAGAGGCAAGGGATGCATTCTCATTGCTATGCAACCTAAACATGCAATCACACTAGTGCAACATGAGCATACAAGCAATGATGCTACCAAGGCAACTAGCATATAACAATATGCAAGGACAAGCATGTAAGCAAGCATGTGACTTCATTCAATCATGTGACAACATGTGAGGAAAGCATGTAACAACATGTTAAGCAACATAAAACCAAAAGAATGCATGCCAAATGCAATACCACTCAAGCATGCAACAACATGTTAATAGGCCAAATATGCAACAACATACAAGGCGAGCATGCAACAACATGCGGGGATGGTCTTAAACCAAAATGGACAGCTCTCAAATAAGCCCAAATCAGTGGCCAAAATGCTAAAGGATAAGGGACAAATGCACATAAAAACATGCATGGTAATTGGCCTAACACTTAAGCATCAAAGGGGGCAACTTTTAAGCACACTTAAAAGGAAAGAAAAGCATGCAAATGTGGCAACATTACATGCTCTGAAATGGTGCTAGAAGTGATGCCAAATCACATGAACAAGCCAAGCATGCATGATTTAAGGCTTAAAGCTTAAAACTAGGCGAGGAACTTGGACCAAAGCTACACAAAACAAAGAGCATATGGCAAGTATGACCCAAAACAGTCCTAAATCATGGCAAAGTAAGCCTAAAACATGCAATGACCAAAGCCAAAACAAGCTAAAACAAAAGGGGAATGCATGAGGCATACAAGGCCATAAAAGAGGCATTACACTACACCTAATACAACCAAACATGGCATGATTTATGCAACCAAAATCAGAGGTATGGCAAGTCAAAATGAGCCCAAAAACCCACTTAGATGTCATCCCTAATACCCAAGCATGTTGGCATACACAATGTCACATTCATAAGGCATAAAACATAAACCCTTTAAAGCATTAAAGGAGCAATAAGTGCAAGTATTCAAGCATGCTATATAGACTGAAATAACATTGTAAGTGGTGCCAAACCACTGAAATGATCCAAATGGAGCATGCTCATGACTCACACACCCAAAGCCAACAAGCTAGATTACATGGTAGCTATACAAAACAATGCAAGCATGACCAAAAGGACTAAAATCAAAGCTTAAGCATGCTACAACAAGGCTAAAAGCTTCATGGAGTTAAGCCAAAATCATGCTTAAAACACATGTTACAACATGATGCATGTTAAGGCCAAATCTTGGGATTACAAGACAAGTGTATAAAGCATACATGGCATGTCTAAACCAACTTAAAACAGAGGTGTATCATGGCAAAACAAAGCCTAATACATACTGAAATGGAGCTAAAATCAGCTAGGCATACAAGCCACAACATAAGTCATTTATGCAAGTATTAAAGACAACATGGAGAGGGGATGACCCTCTCCCATTTAGGACCTCAAAACCACCTCCCCACCACTAAAAATTCTCTGGATTTCAGTGGAAAAGAGGTCATGCAAAGCTAAGAACAATGGCCAAAATGGATGGCCTAAAACAAGGCCTAACAAGGCCTTGGAGGGGGGAGACAACCCCAAACCTCAAAGTAACCTTAAACAAAGTTCTAAAACACACAAATTTAGAAATTTTATCAGTTATAGTCGAAGCTTAAAACAATAAGCAAGAATGGCTAAAAGCCTAAGCAAGAAAGGGGTAATTAAAGTAAGGATGCTCACCCTTGTAGACCTTCTTTAGGAACAAAGCTCCAGCACCTTTCTTTGGTCCAAACCAGTCCAAGAACCCTAACAACAATCTTCTAAGGCCTCAACAACCCAAGGATGGTGTAATGCTAGGTGTTCTAGTGCAAAATTAAGACAAAACTCACTTTAGGTCACAAAATGGGATCAAACAAGGGATTATAGATACAATGCTATATCTAACTTTTCTAACCCTAATTCTCTGAACCTCTGAGAAGGGAGGAGGGCCTCCCCTCTTATAGGAATCCAATTCCTAAGCTTCTAAGAGAAGCTAACCAAGGGACCAAATCCCTCCATACACGTGTATAGAGGGGGTGTATTGTGCATGCCAGCTATTACAGCTAGCATAAAATATCGGCAAAAAGCAGATGGAAAGGGGTCGACCGGCAGAAATCGCCGATTGACCAACAAAGAGGGCCGGTCGACCAAGTATAGTGCCGACCGACCAATACTCTTGGTCAATGGGAACAAAACAGGGCCGGTGGCCTCAAGCCTTGGCTGGTGGATCGAGGGGATGGCCAACAAGCCACCCTCTTCCCTCAAAAGCAAAAACACAAGTGTTTGGTCCACAACCAAGCACAAAACAGGAAAGTTGAGAGATCTTGAGGCAAGGCGCGCGGCCGAGACCTCCGGGAACTCAAAACGAACACGAACATGGATGATCATCGAGTGTTCAAATGATGACGTCCAAGTCTTGAGGACGGTCAAAAATGGGGTGTCTACAGTTGCATTTCTCATGCTTGGATTAACACCTAATCCAAACAACAATGCAACACATAACATGGCATGCTCAATGCAATGTAATGCAACCTTAGCATGCAAATATGCAAATGCAACTACATGGCATACCCAATGCAATAGACAACATGGCATACACAATGCGAACAACAACATGGCATACTCAATGCAATGTAACATGATCAACTTAACAAAGCTAAGAGCATCCAAACAAAGCTAATGCATGTATGTACAATACAATGCAACAAGGGCAACAATATGGAATACACCAAGCATGCAACAACATGCAAACCACATACTCAATGGACTTATACCAAAATGGACAGACCTCAGCCATGCTCAAAACAGTGGCCATAACACCAAAACAAAGGCATGAAATGCAAAACAAAGCATGCACATATATTGGTCCATCAACTAGGCCTAAGAACACAACTCTCAAGCATGATGAAGAAGCGATAAGCATTGAAGTGTGACCACACTAAAGGCTCTGAAATCAAGTGTGAAATGATGCCAAATCATTCAAACAACACAAGTAAAGCATGCAATAGGGTCTAAGGCACAAAGCCATTAAAGGGACTACACAAAGGGCATGCAATACATGGCACAAATGATTCAACCAACCATGGATAGAGCTTAATTATGTCTAAACAAAGACCAAAACATGCTAAGATGGGGGCCCAAGGACCTAGGCAAGATGGAATACATGCTAGACCAAAACAAGGCAACAAATGCACAACACTCAAATGCACTTAAAGAGTGAATGAAGTGGAAACATGGCAATGATATATGTTCTGAAATGTCATGTTAAATGATGCCAAATCATGTACACAACACAAATGAAGCTTGCTATGGTGCCCAAAGCTTGAAGCTAGCAAGAGCACTTGCACTATAACTATGCAAAACATGAAGCATATGGCAAAGGCAACCCAAAACAGTCCTAGAACATGTTAAAATGATACTAAAACATGTATGGAAGAAAGCCAAAATAAGCTAGCATGGAGGGCATGAAGCATGATGAATGCAAGGCAAATAGGATGGATTACACTACACCTATTAAGACCAAGCATGGAATGACTTAACCAACAAAAATCAGAGTTATATCATGGCATATAACCCCCAAAACACACTGAAATGATGGCTCGCAAGCTATGGCATGAAGGCATACACAATGGCTCATGTTAAGGCATAAAGGACCAACCCTCCAACGCATTGAATGAGTGACAAATATGAGTGTATGGCCACACTACATGGATTGAAATAACATAACAAATGATGCCAAATCATTCAAATAGGCCAAGCAATGCATGCTAGTGGACTTAATACACAAAGCTAACAAGCTATAATGCACTATAGCTATATAATGCATGGCATGCATGACCATAACAACACAAATCAGAGCTAGAGCACGCCAAAACATGGACAAAATCGTCTCAAAGTTAAGCCAAAAGCATGCTTGAATGACATGTCAAAGCATGATGCATGTTAGGCTATTTCATGGAAATGCACTACAAGTGCATGGAGCATGCAAGGGCCAACCAAACCAAACCAAACCAAAACAGAGTCATAACATGGCAAAACATCACCAAAAACATGCTGAAATGGAAACAAAACAAGCTAGAATGACATGCTACTTCATTAAGCACACAAAGCTAGTTTGTGAGATTTACACTACAAGTGTATTAGGCATGCATTGAGTGACAAAACCAAGTAAAAATAGTGGTATGCCACAACAAAATAACCCCAAATACATACTAAGATATGGCCAACATAAGCTTAACAAACATGCTCAAACATGAGGAATATAAAGCAAGTATACAAAACACAAGGAGAGGGGATGACCCTCTCTTATTTAAGACCTCAAAACTACCTTTCCACCACTACAAATCCTCTGAATTTCAGTGGTAGAAAGGTCATGCAAAGGCTACAACAAGAGCCTAAAGGGATGGCTCAAAACAAGGCCTAAAAGGGGGTAGATCACCCCCAACGAAAAAGTGACCTTAAACAAACATTTTAAGGACTGAAAAAATAGAACTTTTTGCAATTAAGAGTTAAGCTTAAAACAGCATGCAAGTTGGTCTAAAAGCTTAAGCAAAAATGGGGGTTTAAAAGGTTAAAGACTCACCCTTGTAGACCACCTTCAAGGCTGTAACTCTAGCACACTTTTTGAACTAAAACCAGTCCAAGAACTTCAAAAACAACCTCTAAGGACCTCAGCTCCAAGAGTATGGTGTTTGAGTGTGTGTTTGCGTACAAAAAGTGAGACAAAATGACACTTTTAAGGCACAAAACAAGAACAAAAGAGAGATATAGATACAAGGCTATATGTATAACTCAAACCCCAAATTTCTGAACCTAGAGAAGGGAGGAGGAGCCTCCCTTTTATAGAGAACAAAAGCACAAGCTTCTTGAAAAAGCTAAGGCTCAAGGCTATCCCTCCATACACATGTATGGAGGATGGTTCTTGTGCTCTCCACCTGTGCCAGCTGGCCAAAAATATCTCGAAAAGGGTGACAAAAAGCAACCGACCACTTAAAGTGGTTGGCCAGCTACTTAAAATGGTCGGCCGACCACTTCAAGTGGTCTCCCAAGAAGACAACTAGTCGGTCATAGGTGGGAGTGGTCTACACACTGAAAGAAAGCCAATGGTGTGGTGGCCAACTAGTAAAGATGGCCCAAAGACTAAGAAAGCCAGTTATCCGACCAGAAAACTGGCTAGCAGGAGAAAAAGTGGTCTCCAAGGAGAAAAACTGGTCTCCCACCCTTGTACCACCTTCCAAACAAGGAAAACAAGGTTTGTACCAAAAACAAACCAAAACGGATGCAAGACGAGAGATCGGAAGGCAAAGCACTCGGCCAAAAGCCTAAAAAACTGGTCTACGGGCATCAAAAGTGGTATACAACCACAAAAGTGGTCTCCCAAACCACAGTGTCCCTCTAGGCAGAGGCAGCAAGGTGTGGTTCAAAAATCACGCCAAACGGAGAATGTTAAGCGGTCCCGAGACAAGGCGCGTGGCCGAAGGCTCCAAAAATCAAAAACTAGTCTCCAAACAGGAAAAGTGGTTTACGACCACAAAGAGATGGTCTACAAGACCTCTCCCTCCCTGCGGGAAGAGAAAACAAGGTTCGGTCCACAAACCGAGCCGAAGCACAAAAGAGTTCAGAGGCCCGGAGGTAAGGCTCTCAGCCAAAACTCCGAAAACTCGAAACAAGCACAACATGCACCATCACCGAGCGCTCAATCGATGACGTCTGATTCTTAAGATCGGTCAAAAACGGGGTGTCTACAGTTACCCCTCTTTGACAGAACTCAGAAGTCATGAGTGACGGGAGTGAATGTCAAAGCCCAGAGACGACCCATTTTTGACAAGGCCGAAGACTTAGACAAACAGGAAAGATAACAAAGAGATGCACCCGCAGGCTGGGGCAAAATGCAAATGACATGCAAAAAGCCAAACATAACTTATGATCATGCAAAGAAAGCTGTAACGAAGCAATTATACACAATAAATGCAACAGTTTAAGCAAGGAAATTCAAACCAAACTACAATACAAGCAGAAAGGATATAAGAGAATTATACAATTCTCACTACGTCTCACATGGAGTACATACAATACCGTCTGGTTCGTCTGGTCGTGCCAGCTTCAAATGAACCATACATACAATATCGTGCCTGCATAAGAAAACAACTCAACAGGTACAATGTAGTTAGAAGCACATGTTCAATCATTACATCAAGATGCAATTCCAATGCGAGATAAACGCGTGCATACACAATGCCGATGGAAACATGCATAGCAATGCAAGTGAAAAGTGCGCAACAACGCAAGCAAAGTGAAAAGTGCATGACAACGCGAGTGAAGTAAGTGCATCACAATGCAAGGTAAACGTGCGCGACAACACAAATAGAATGCATAACAATTCAACAAAAGTGCACGTAACAAAGCGACGAGTAGTGTGCATAACAATGCAACAAGTGGTGGGCATAACAACGCAGGAGAGGAAAGTGTGATGAAATAGCACGTTTGAAGCAAAAATAAGTACAAGCCTTAAAGAGAGCAATTCAACCGTAACCTCCGATTTACCTCTTGAAGGGGGTCACAATGTACTCAAAAAGGATACACCTTGCTCTTGACAAGTAACGATGAGCCACGCATCGAAAACTTGAATTGAAGTTCCTACAGAGACATTGTTAAGCTGAAAAGTGTACTTTTTTTGTACTTTCTCGAGAGCCGGGGACTCTAATCATCACCAAAACACATTGGGAGAACAAAGGGACCTTGGAAACCACCCAAAAGGGATGGCCGACCACCTAGGAAGTTGGCCGACCAGTTGTTGCCCACTAAAGTGGTCAGTCGACCAGAAAAATTGGCTGGCCGACCAGTTTACTGAAACAGGGACAGTTTGGTCTTTTAAGCTTTGGTTCTTTAAGTACACAACTCCAAATCAGTTTGTATCACACCTCCAAGCCCGAAATCAACTTCACTTGCTCCCTAGACCTTTTTCTCTCTCAGATCTGCACTTTATACGCGTTTTCCAACACCCCACGCGAAGTTGTTTCTCGAAAACTTTCGATTCTCTTCGTTTTGAACCGATTAGAATTTGTTTTCGGAGCTTCTTTCTCCATTTTCACCACTTGAGGTGTAACGCCCCGACCCTTTACACGTCATCGATATTGTCCGCTTTGGGCCACGCCCGCACGGATTTGTCCTTCCCAGGGGGTCACCCATCCTAGAACTACTCCAGGCTAAGCACGCTTAACCGCGGAGTTCTAATAGGGATTTCACCACTTGGGAAAAGGCCTCGATGCTGTATAAGGGTCCCGGTCTTTACTTTTATAGCCCAGGAACTCCCCCTCCATTCCTGATGTGGGACACCGAGGCCTTACAATTCACCCCCCCTTAAGGCTGCACGTCCCAGTGCAGTAGCCTGCCAGCTCGCAAGCCCGCCTACATGCACCGAGCAACGCCAGGGGCCCACACTCGGTACTCCGGAGAGTCGGCTCTGATACCATTTGTAGCGCCCTGACCCTTTACACGTCATCGATATTGTCCGCTTTGGGCCACGCCCGCACGGATTTGTCCTTCCCAGAGGGTCACCCATCCTAGAACTACTCCAGGCTAAGCACGCTTAATCGCGGAGTTCTAATAGGGATTTCACCACTTGGGAAAAGGCCACGATGCTGTATAAGGGTCCCGGTCTTTACTTTTATAGCCCAGGAACTCCCCCTCCATTCCCGATGTGGGACACCGGGGCCTTACATGAGGTATGTTTGTCTCAAAGTTTAGCATCATTTCTCGGGCGTTGACTTTTGTTGACTTTTTCTCTTCCCGAGAGTTGACTTTTGTTGACTTTTTACAATTTTGGCTCATTTCGCTCATTTTTGCATCATCTTGCAGATTTCTTCAGATGGCTGACGATATTCCGTATGGCGGAGGTTCTCCATATGCAGAGGACGAGCCCGACATTATACCGTTGCCTCCGAGGATATGGCCGTTTGACCCAGAGGAGTACGACCCGGAGGAGCACATCCTTCCTCCTAGCACCTTCTACCACTTTACGGGCTTCGCGCGGCGGGCACCTATAGACCTGCTACTACGGGAGCCGGAGTCCCATCTCTCTCATCGCGCGCATGAGGTACGTACTTTACTTTTCCATTTCTCGCACATTCCATGTTTTCACTATGTATCATATCTGCTCGTTCTAAACATATTCACATACACAGCACTCCACTCATTTTGAGCACACGGTTCATACACAGCATTCTGCTAATTTGGTACACAACTCATTTTGGGCACACAGCACATTTGGGCACACAGCTCATTCGGGCACACAGCACATCTTGGGCACACAGTTCATAACCCTGCTCAATCTGAACACATAGTTCATAACACAGCATTTTGTTTAGTTGGCATACAGCTCATAACACTGCTCAATCTGAACACTCAGTTCATAACACAACATTCTGTTTAGTTGGCACACAGCTCATAACACTGCTTAATCTGAACACTCAGTTTATAACACAGCATTCGATTTAGTTGGCACACAGCTCATAACACTGCTTAATCTGAACACTCAGTTTATAACACAGCATTCGATGTAGTTGGCACACAGCTCATAACATTGCTCAATCTGAACACGTAGTTCATAACATAGCATTTGATTTATCATCATAACATAGTATATCGCTCAATCTAAACACGCAATTCATAACACGGTATTCGGTTTATAGTACACTGCTCAATCTGAACACGCAGTCCATAACGCAGTACACTTTTTCATAACATAGTGTAGACACCCCATTTTTGACCAACCTTAAGACTCAGACGTCATCGGTTGAGCGCTCGGTGATAGTGCATGCTACGCTCGTTTCGAGTCTTCAGAGTTTTGGCTGAGGGCTTTGCCTCCGAGTCTCCGAACTCCTTGTGCTTTGGCTCGGTTTGCGGACTAGGTCTTGTTTTCTCTTCCCGAAGGGAGGGAGAGGTCTTGTAGACCATCTCTCAGTGGTCGTAGACTACTTTTCGTGGTTGTAGGCCACTGTTCCTATTTGGAGACTAGTTTTCGATTTTTGGGGCCGTTGGTCGTGCGCCTCGGCTCAGGACCGCTTAACATTCTCCGTTTGCCCCGGTTTTTGGGACACACCTTGTTTCCTCTGTCTAGAGGGACACTGTGGCCTGGGAGACCACTTTTGTGGTCGTACGCTACTTTTGGTGCTCAACAGCCAGTTTTCGGGGCTCCCGACTGCGCGTTTTGCCTCCCAGACTCTCGTTTTGCATCCGTGTTGGTTCTTTTTTGGCACAACCCTTGTTTTCCATGTTTGGAAGGTGATACAAGGGTGAGAGACCAGCATTTCTCTTGGAGACCACTTCTCTCTCCGCCAGCCGATTTTCTTGTCAAGAAACTAGTCTTCTTAGTCTTTGAGCCACATTTACTGGTCTCCCATACCACCACTAGCTTGCTTTCAGTGTGGAGACCACCAAATGGAGCTGCCGACCACTTTTTACTGTGGGAAACCACTTACCTTGGTCGGCCGACCAGGGGAAGTGGTCGGCCAACCACCTTTTCTGGTCGGCAGGTTCCTGCTGGTTTTGTCTGATTGAGTGCATGCCAGCTGTGCCAGCTGGAAGGCACAGACTATGTCCTCCATACACATGTATGAAGGATATGCACCCTTGTTTAGCTTCTCCAAGAAGCTTGAACCCTTGGTTTTCTCTATAAGAGAGGGCCTTCCTCTCCTTATACCAGGTTCAGAAGTTGGTCTAAGGCTCCAATACATATCTCTCTCTATATCTCTATATTTTGGGTTCAAAAGGGTCTTGTTCTTGACCCATTACACCACACCTCATAGCCACACACCTCCACCATTGTTCTAAGGTTATTGGAGGGTCTTGAGAGGTCTCAAAGAGTTGGTTTTGGGCTGGAGAAGTTACTGGTTTTGCTGAGCTACAAGGGTACCTCCTTTTTCCTGTTTTAAGCATTGTTTTGATCCTTCTCTTAGCCTTATTTGCATGCTTATTTGAGCTTTGTTGCCAACTGAAAAAAGCTTCATATTTAAGTTTTTTTCATGTTTGTTTAAGGCTCTTTTGGTGTTGAAGGTCATTTACACTCTTGCATGCTTGTTTTAGCCTTGTTTTGTGCCATGCCATAAAGCCTTCGAGCTAGTTCTTACTTGGCCTTTTAACCACTGAAATCCAATGGATTTTTAGTGGTTGTTATGTGGTTTTGAGGTCCTAAATCAGAGAGGGGTGACCCTCTGTCTTGTTGTCTTGTTTACTAGCATTTTTGGCCTATCAAAGGAGCATACATTTGCATGTTTTCAAAGCTTGGTTCAGGCCCTTTTTGGTGACTTTTAGGACCTGCCTAGACTCTTTCTATGGCTGGTTTGGTCCCTTTTTGTTTGCCTCTTGCATGTGTAGAACAACCCCTTGCATAGCCTATCAAAGGAGCATCTCATTCTTGCATGTTTTGGTCATGTTTCAGTGGGTTTTTGGCCATCATTTGGCATTCCATGATTCTTTTTTTGGCTGGTTTGGTAGCCTCTCATATGCTTCACATGCTTGTAGTGTAAACCGGGTTCACTAGCTTATAATGCATGTTGTTTTGGCCCTCTATGCTAGCATATTTTGGCCATGCTCCAAACTAATTTTATTCATATTTTGGGCTGCCTTAGCTTTTTTTTTGAGGTCCCTTGGTCGAATGATGCTTTCCATGTATGGTTGTAGTGTAATAGCCTTGCTTAGCCTTGAGTTTTGAATCCCTTTGCATGCTTAACTTGAGGTGTTTGCATGTTTTAGCACCATTGAGCATGATATTTTAGAGTTTATTTCTTGGCCATATTCTCATTTTTGTCACTCTTTCAATGTGTTTGAGAGTTGCATCATTATATCCCATTTATGAGCCTTTGCATTGAGCTTCATTCTTATGCCTCTCAAGCCACCATCTTGGCTCATTTTGCTACTGTTTTGGGCCTTCTTAAGGTCTTTTTGGAGTTGGTTTTGTCATTTGAGCACCGCCTTGCATGTCTCTAGTGTAAATATGCTTCACTAGTTTCGGTACTTGAGCCTTTCAACATGCATTGTGTGAGTTGTTTGCATGATTCGGAGCCATTTTGTATGTCATTTCAGAGCTGGAACATGTGTCATTGTATGCCATATTTCATCCTTTCAATGCTTTTGTAGAGTTGCATTTTGTGCCCTTGGGCTCGAGTCCTTGCATTGTATATGCTAGCATGAGTTTTCGGAGTCTTGTTTTCATCATATATGGCCACTGATTTGGGTGTGGCTGAGGCCCATTCACTTCTGTTTAAGTCCACTTAACATTGCACATGCCATGTAGTTCGTCGCATCGAGTATGCTATTTGACATTCGTATTGTGCATGCTAGTCGCATTTTCTCATAATTGTTGCATGCTTATGTTGTCTTGCATTGAGTAGGTGTGCATTAGCATTGTGCATTGTGCATGCCATTAACCTTGTTAGGTTGTTCATGTTGCATTCCATATTGGCATTGTGTATGCTATCATGTCCCTTGCATATTTACTTGTTTAGTTGCATTGCATTAGGATTGCATGCTAGAGTTGCATTGGTGTATGCCATGTTTGTTGCATTATGTTTGGAATAAGGGTTAGTCCAAACACGGGGAACGAGGGATGTTTCATGCTTGAAATGTTGAAACATGCCTCGATTCCCGGTCGCCGACACTCTTGACTGTCCATGATGTATTTGTTGGCTTTAGGTGCTTGTATGTACATTCATTTCACATTAAGTCGTGCAATTCGACACCTCGGCCATCATGCTCGAGATGCGTGATTGGTGGCCCGAGGGTCGAGGCCTACACTCCCTTGAGCCTATGTAATGATAGGGAGGGTGGTCGCGCATATATGTGTTGCAAATACTTTGCCATGCCCCTTTTTTGCTCTCTGTGCAGCAAACCAGAAACCAACAGCAGCAACTGGTCAACCGACCAGATAAAGTGGCCTGCCGACCACTTTTTTTGGTTTTCACCACAAAAAGTGGTTGGTAGGTGGTCTCCATTTCCAAAAACTGGTCGACAGCCCTCCCTCAGATTCCCTTGGTGGACTTTCAGCCTTTTGGAGCTTTTTGCAGTGTTCTGAGACCAGTTGCAAACAGAGGCAAGTTGGGGCATCGCGATGGATTTTCGAGTGAGGCGATTCATTTATGCATGCATCCTTCATCATCCAAGGAAGAGCTAAGGTAGCCCACTTCATGTAGTTTGCATGCTTATTTTATTACTAACTTAGTTAATTTGTTAATCAGTTAGTGTTGTGTAATAATTGGATGTAGCTTATTATTCATTTTGTTGTGTAATAGCTAGTTTAATTAGATTAACTTAGATTAGCTAGTTGGTTCTGTATTATTTATTCGGACCCTCCGTCGAGAGGGCACAACTGTTGTAATAAGTGTGCGTGTGTGTGATGCATGTCTTCCAACCCCCATTTCTTTCTCCCTTTTATTTACTAGCTTACGATGGTTAGTTTTAGGGCATATTTAAATTAGCATCCTTATGCTCGCATGTTTGTATCCATTCATCTGTCTTGTATGCACCGGGCTCGGCGCATCATATTAATTGCATTGTATTTCAATTCCTGTTTGAATACATGTATCAAATTGCATTTCACATGACATTTTAGAATAGTCGAGCCTATCTTAGTTGCATTTTGTATGTGTTGCATTAGGCATTCTTGACATAGTTAGGATCATGCATTGATTTCTAACATAGCTTTTGTTTTGGCTCGGAGAACTTGGTAAGTGTTTATGCTTTAGCATCCTTGCATGTGTGTGAGTGACTGCCATGATAGCATGCTTGCCATGAGGCTATGTGTTTGTGTGATATAACTGCTTGGATGCCTGTGGGTGAAGGTTGGATTATTTGAATTGGAACAATTCATTGATTACGACTTTTAAGCACACTTGAGAGTGGAAAAATCATGTTTTCCTAAGCCCACTTGAGGGTGGCAAAATCCGCATTTTAGCCTACTTGCGAGTAGCAAACCGTCTTCAAAACAAATGAATATGAGATGTTTTGTTCCAACTTAGGTGATCTAGTCCATACTTGTATGCTGTGCGCATCACGTAGTAATTCTAGGTTAATAACCAGAATAAGAACGCATGTATTTTTCAAAAACAAGATATCATGTTAGTAAAGGCCGATCTTTGATCGGGCAAGCGGGGGTGCTCATTACATGACCTTCCCCAATTGTACCCAAGTTCTCGAGCCAAGGCAACTTTGGTGATGACGGACACATGGCCTTCGGCACGAGTCAGGATTTCCTAAATTTCCCAAATAAAATATTTAGGTGGCGACTCTATATCTGGCAAAGCAGTCCAGGTTTTGCACTTCTTTCTAAAAATCAGTTTTTCAAAACGATTTGCCAGATTTGGACTCTTTGGTGATTTATCGGTCTTGCATTGCACTTTGCGAGATTAGATTCAGAACCGTGACATTTGAGTCCGAACTGTAGTAAGCCCAATGAACAAAACAGGATTTCCCCGGGACGTTCGGGCACGTCTACAGTTTCTGACAACTCTGCTAGGGATTTAGAGAACTTGACTCGAACTCATGATATCTTGTTTTGATTACACTTATGTGTTTCTTTGCATTGCATTTGCATTGGTGCGCCTAGGACACCGTGTTTTCCATCTGCTATTCCTAAACGGTTTGCCGGAGGCTCACTTTGAGAAGCGTGCCATAAGGCTGACCGGTTACGGGCTCTACCACGATAGGAACACAAACCCCAGTTTTCACGGGGGCACCCTTTTTGACCATTCGACCTAGTGCATATTCGGAATCCGTAGCGACTATTCCAAACTAAGACAGGTTGCTTACCCGATTATAGGTTGTTTAAAACCACTGTGTGCATAGTGAAACCCTAGCTCCTGACAAAATAGGACAAGGAAACCCTACCCCAACATAGGGGTGCTTTGGCTCTTACTTGCTTGCTATGTGCTTTTAGAGTGTGTCTCTACAGGAATGCATGTATCAGTTTGCAAGTCTGGGTATCAGGCCTGCGAGCATCAGTATCAGTGTTTGGGAATCAATTTTTTACCTGCGGGTATCGGATTCAGATTTGGGGCAGTAATTTGGGAACAGTGATCAATGGTTGAAAACAGTCCTTTCAGCTTGTTTTTGCCAACTGTGTGTTGTCTTTACTTAAGTTATTATGCTGTCCATTTTTCTGGTTATTTGTTTCCATATTATGCTTTATTTATCTTTTGCTAGGTAGTTTAGCACAATTGCTTCCAACCAAGTAGATATTCCCCAAGCACTCTGGATTAGAGGTCGTAGACTCCATCGATCTGAGGATCTAATAGACAGACAACCAATGTTCTATTCTTTACCCCCGGTTGTTAGACGGAGGTTAGTGAGACACAGTGTATCGGTGCCACGGTTGCCAGATCAGTGGTCCTTGAGTGGTCAAGTTGAGATTTCCGAGGCTACTGCAGAGACAGATACACCGGTAGTCCAGTTGGATCAGGGCAGTATGGCAGGAATGGCAGGAATGGAAGAAATGATGCGTCAACTCCAGGAGAGTATGAAAGCCATGCAACAGGACGCTGTTCGCTAAGTAGAATTTGCCAAACAACAAGCCGAAGTCATGGCCCAACAGGCAGAATTAATTACCAGGCTACAGCAGCAAACTAGGGCGTCTGCTTCACACCAAGCTCCTCCCCCGCCGAGAGTCCCAATACCCGGGGAGACGACGAATGTCCAGGAGGATACGGACATCCCAACGGGGCCACCTCCGCCCCCGATCCTACCTCAACTATCCAAGGCACCCACACCTATTAACCCACCGGATTCCCTCTTTGGGTTCGAGGTGGACCCTACAGCACTAAAAGTGAGCAAGCTTGAAAAGCTATTCAAGAAATCTCAGGGTGTGAAGTCCATTCCGGACATTGAGGATGGGTACACCGACGCGGCTGTGACTCTACCAGACCGGTTCAAGATGCCGCACATAAACCGCTTCGATGAGTCTGGGGATCCCATGGTGCACCTACGACTATTTTCAGACATCTTAAGGCCAATGGGCCTCACCAGATTACAGAAGTTATCATTGTTTGGCCGGACCCTATTGAGAGTAGCGGCTATTTGGTACGCAAAACTTGAGGACGATGTTAAGAGGAATTGGGATGAGATGGCTGAGGCCTTTGTGGCTCAATACTCCTACAATACACAGATCGAGATCACAACTTGTGATCTTGAGACAACCAGGCAAGAGCCAAAGGAGAGCTTCTCTAATTTTGTGAGCCGCTGGAGGGCGAAGGCCTTGATGATGGCCATTAGACCGGCCGACAAGGACCAAATTCGGATGGTTGTGCGCAACCTCCGGCCCAAACTCATGTAGAAGATGATCATCCTTCCCCTCCCTACCTTTGCAGATCTACATGAGATCGAGGTGCAGATTGAGGACGCCTTGAAGCAGGGTCTAATTGACAATGACAGAGAGCAGCCTAGGAGGACTTTCAACCGCAATGCGAATGTGGGCACAAGCAGTGTTGTAGCTGCTAGATCTTAAGATGTTAGTATGGTGACCACCACCACCAATCCCCCAAGAGCCCTTACAGCTACACCATTCACCAGTGCATCCGGTAGTAGCTCGCAAACAGCTAGATATGCACCCAGAGGCCAAAGAACCTTCACTCCACTATATGTGCCCCTGTCCAAAGCTTTGGGGGTTTTGATCAGAAAAGGGCACTTGAAGCCCCTAGAGCCGCGGCCATTGCCCGAAAAACTTCCCCCCTCCCATAACCCAGCTAAATACTGCGCCTTTCACCAATAACATGGTCACGACACCGACCATTGCTTTAGATTCCGTCACGAGATTCAAGATCTTGTTGACAATAGGGTGATCGTGCCTCCAGAGAAACCCAATGTCACAACCAACCCTCTCCCACCACATAACCAAGCTTCACCTCCCAAACGCGTCAAGTCGATCCAAACTGGGGTTATGTCATACAACCCTAGCAATAACATCACTCCTTCCCACCTACCCAAGCCGAAGGTGTTCATCCCCGACAGCGCTAACTTGTGCGTGTTGAACATCTCCCCGACCCAACCTGAACTGGTGTTGGTAACTATCGAAGATAGAACAGGGGTGACTTCGGAGGAAAATGGGGTGTTGATCCAGGGTCTGAGGAGTCTGAGAGCTTTGCTGAGGAGGCATACAATTCGAGTGGCTATATTATGTCAACGGACCAGGTTAGTCCAAATGTGGAATTGCCGGTGGGGGCAGAGATTTGTGTAATACGGGAGGATGGACTTGATCAGAGGCTAGATGACTCAGTAGATCTGGAAGAGGACTTTGCTAACCTTCAGTTTTTCAATGAACAAGATCCAGGAGACACGACAGTTACCTGGTTTGATTTTGATGGGTCAGCAGAGGCTGCAGGGTGGCTGGATGACCAACCAGATGTTGTTAAAGAATATCAGCCAGAACAGGGCTCGTTAGAGACAAGGACATCAGCTGTGGCCGGAAGGGCCGGGAATCAGAATGCACCGCCGGAGAGCACCGGTGATAAGAATTTTTCTCGGGATCAGAGCATTTTGAGTACAAAAAGGATCAAAGATTCTAAGAGAGCCAGAAAAGCCAAAGCCCTTGTGGGGCCTGAACGTGTTGCGTACACAAGGACAAAGCGTGCTGCAAGCACATAAACGAAAGGTGTTGTGGGCACAGGAATGGTTACAATGGAGCCAGATAGGTGTCTATCAGCTGCAGACGGCATGTGGTGGGAAGATGATGATCTATGTCTTGCCCACACAGATGAGGACTGGGGGAGTACCCAGCCGGACGATACCTGGTATATTGGCGAAGTTGACCATATGACTAGAAGCGGGCGGTATTTCAAACCCCACACCTAGATCAACTAGAAGCGTCCGAGAAGGACATGGAAGCGGAGAAGCAAAAGGATAAATTGCTCGAAGATGAAGCTGTACTGAGACAATTGAAGAAGATACAAGCAAACATCTCCATCTGGGGTGATTATGGCTTCAAGGGTACATAGATAGGCTGTCCTCTCTACGATGGACAAGGCTAAACTTTCGATCGACACCACGCCCGAGCAGCTGGTAGGACTAGTTTTTCTGGGAGGAGCTTCCCCGATGTTGACCTTTTCCGATAAGGAACTACCGCCTGAGGGATCGGATCACAACAAACCACTCTACATCTCTGTGGAGTGTAGAAACAAATGGATACCGGTGGTTCTTGTCGATACGGGATCTGCCATTAATGTGTGCTCGTCAAGAACGGCTTATGCGATTGGTTTGAAGCCCACGGACTTCGTGCCAACTGCCCAGGTGATAAGGGCATATGACAATACGAGCAGAGAGGTAATGGGGACTGTGCAGATTCAGACCCAGGTTGGTCCAGGACAACACAATGTTGATTTTCATGTCTTGGACGTTCCCGCAACCTTTAATCTACTCCTTGGGTGGCTGTGGCTACACCAGGTGAAGGCAGTTTCTTCTACCCTGCATCAGATGTTGAAGTACCCCCACGGGAAGGGGGTGGCTATTGTTTTTGGGAATTCCTCAATCCATCCGCCACCAGAGGTGTCTACACCAGTTTTGGAAAATCGAGCATGGCACGGAGGATGTTTTCTTATCAGGATTTACCCTGGTTGAGGCCCGGGTTGTTCAGAATATCTTGGTTGATAATGAGGGGTTGTATGTCAGTGCACAGTCTGTGTACCTCATGAACAAGCTCCAACACATCCCGAGATGGGATTAGGGAAGAGTGGCCGGAAGGGCATTGCTGTATTGGCCGAAGTGCCGCACAACCCGCATACCTTTGGCTTGGGTTATCTGCCCACCAAAGAGGACTGGGTGAGGAAAGGCAAGGAGATGGCTGGGACAGCCAGAGCAAAGCAGGCGGGGAAGCAATATGAGTTAATACACCGACCCATTCAGGGTACCCTAAACGGACGCTTTGTCCGAGAGGGGGAAGATTTTCCATTCTGTGGCTTCCCGGAACCATGGTTTAATGCGGAGAAGCGTCGCTTGCCAGGATTTGAGATCTTCTTCGACCTGCAGTTATCTGGGGATGACGTTGCCGAAGAGCAGATAGACCCATCAGCTGAGGTTGAGCAGTGTAAGGAAGTGGATTCCGAAAGCACCAAAATCGAAATGGGGGTAGCATTGGCTTGTCTACTTTAAGGTCCTCCGATCGAACAGAAGTGCTTGCAGGATAACTTCTCGGTATCCATGATCGGGAATGAAATGGCTACAAGCCCACCGTCAAACATTTTGGATGCATCTATCGCACCCTACCTCATCTAGCAGTACGAGGAGGGATTTTTATCAAGCAGCACTAGGTCAGGTAGTGAGCCGAAATCTGATTCCACCGAATCTGTGGAGTTGGAATCAAGTTCCAGCTCGACTAAGTCTGAGTCTGGTATTCCTGGGGTTGACAACCCGGATGCCACAGTCCTGTCTAGGTCATCTTTTTTTTTCTCTTTTGAGTCTGTTGTAACAGAAGAATTTGACGATTTGGAAATGCTTAATGAGAATGAAATGGTTGTGGCTTCTGAGTACTTTTCTATGGCTTTGATTTATTGTATTAATCAGAACTTTCAAAATTTTGATGAAAACGATGAGGAAGAAATTCCTCCGATTTTACAGCGTCTAATTGATCAAGAGCAGGAGAGATTTGTTAAACCCCTGGTTGATAAAATCACTACAGTTGATATTAGTACTGAGAAGGATCCACGGCTGGTCCAAATCGAGTCCACGTTGTCTTCGGAGGAGCGCGAGTGCTTAGTCGCTTTATTAAAAGATTTCAAAGATGTTTTCACGTGGTCCTACGAAGACATGCCTGAAATCGATCCTGAGATTGTACAGCATCGGATCTCTCTTGAGCCAGAGGCCCGACCCATTAAGCAGAAACTTAGAAGAATCCGCCCGGACTAGGCTCTCAAGATTAAAGAAGAGGTCACCTAGCAAATCGACGCAGGGTTCCTACTGGTATCTGAGTACCCGACTTGGCTGGCCAACATTGTTTCGGTGCCGAAGAAGGATGACAGGATTCGGGTATGTGTAGATTTCAGGGATTTGAACAGAGCTAGTCCGAAGGACGACTTTCCCATGCCGCATATCGATGAGTTAGTGGACTTCACTGCAGGGCATGCACTGCTTTCATTCATGGATGGCTTCTCAGGCTATAATCAAATTCTGATGGCACCCGAAGACTAGGAGAAGACTGCTTTCACCACTTCGTGGGGGACATGTTGCTACAGGGTGATGCCATTTGGGTTAAAGAACGCTGGAGCTACTTATCAACGAGGCGCAACCACAATACTGCATGGCATGATCCACAAAGAGGTTGAAGTGTACGTGGACGACATGATTGTCAAGTCCAAGAAAAGAGAGGGCCACTACATCGCCTTGCAAAAGTTCTTCCAAAGGATCAGAGAATTTCGGTTGCGGCTGAATCCTCAGAAATGTACGTTCGGTGTTACAGCAAGGAAAATGCTGGGGTTCTTGATTACACAGAGAGGTATCGAAGTCAACCCTTCCAAAATCAAGGCCATCTTAGAAATGCCACCACCAAGGATTGAAAAAGAGGTGCGAGACTTTCTAGGTAAAGTGCAATTCATAAGACAGTTTATCTCAAAATTAACCTTGACTTGTGAACCACTTTTTGGTCTCCTGAAGATAGGAAAGAAATTCCAATGGGACGGCCGATGCCAAGCTGCTTTTGAACAGATCAAGCAATACTTACAGAACTCACCCGTGTTGTCACCGCCTGAGCCGAGGAAACCATTGATTTTGTACCTTTTAGTGACTGAAACTACAATGGGCTGCATGCTTGCACAGGAGTCTGAGGACAAGGTGAAGTGAGCTATCTACTACCTGAGCAAGAAGATATTGGATTACGAGACCCGTTACACTCCACTCAAGAAGGCTTGCTTGGCTTTGGTATGAGCTACCAGGAAGCTGCGGCACTACTTGTTAGCTCACTCTGTAATGTTGGTTTCGAGATTAGATCCCATCAAATATCTCTTCGAGAAACCGGCACTTACGGGTAAGCTAGCCCGTTGATTGCTTCTGTTTTCTGAATTTGATCTTAAATATGTGACTCGCAAGTCGGTAAAGGGGAGAGTGGTAGCGGAGTTCCTATCCGATCACCCAATTGAAGGGGATGAAATAGTTGAGTATTTATTCCCAGACGAGGCCATTTTGCATAACGACGATGAAACCTGGACGATGTACTTTGACGGAGCGTCAAACCAACATGGGTACGGGATAGGGATGTTGGTAGTAGCACCCAACAATTCCCATATCCCTCTAGCATTTAAACTCCAGTTCAAAGTCTCGAACAATGAAGCAGAGTATGAAGCATGCATTGCTGGTTTAGAAGTAGCCCTAGAACTAGGGGCAAGACGGTTGGACGTCATCAGGGACTCGAACCTTGTTGTATCCCAAGCTAAGGGAGATTGGAAAGTCAAAGAAGAAAAGATGAGAATGTACCACCAGACCTTAGACTTGCTGATTCCTTGGTTTGAGAAGTTGAACTTTGCTCATCTGTTAAGAGAGAACAATAGGTTTGCGGATTCACTGGCAACTCTATCTTCCATGATAGACATCCCTTTTGAAGTCCGGATGCGTCCGATCATCATTGACCAGAAATTTGTACCGGCCTATGAGCTGATTGCTGCCATAGATGAGGTATAAGATGAGAACCCCTGTTATAACGATGTCTGGAACTTCTTAGAGAAAGAAGCATATCCACCAGGGGCAAATGCCAAAAACAAGAGGGCAATCCAAAGAATGGCTGCTCAGTTCATCATCTGCGGAGGAAAACTGTATAAGAGAGGTCATCTGGGAATACACAAACTGTGTGTCGAAGCTGAAGAATCAAAGCGCCTAATGGAGGCCATCCATGGAGGAGAGTGTGGAGCGCATATGAATAGGGTGATGCTAGCCTGGAAAATTCTCAGGCAGGGTTACTACTGGTCCACCATGGAGGAGGATTGTATTAGCTTTGTTCGGCGATGCCACAAATTTCAGATCCATGCAAATCGCATGAATATTCCGCCGTCGAAGCTGTACAACATGACTTCACCATGGCCATTTTCAGTTTGGGGAATTGATGTGATTGGAGCTGTCACTCCGAAGGGGTCTAATGGGCATGAGTTCATTCTGGTCGTGATAGACTATTTTACAAAGTGGGTCGAGACCCTATCTTATGCGGTGTTGAAGGCTTCACATGTTGCGAAGTTCATCAGGAACAACATCATCTATTGCTATAGGGTCCCGAACAAGATCATTTCAGATAATGGTTCCCACTTCAAGAAGGAAGTGATTGACTTGTTGGAGAAATACAACGTGGCTTTTCATAAGTCATCCACATATCGGTCGCAGACCAACGGAGCAGTTGAGGCCGCCAACAAAAACATCAAACACATTTTGCAAAAGATGGTGAAAACCTACCAGGACTAGCCAGATAAGTTGCCATTTGCTCTGTGGGGCTCCCGGACTTCAATTAGAACTTCTACTGGGGCAACTCCATATTCATTGGTTTATGGGATGGAGGTCGTTCTACCTATCGAAATTGAGGTTCCGTCGTTATGAGTATTGGCTGAGTGCCAGATAGCTGAGGCAGATTGGCAACAGAGCAGATTCAAAGAACTCATGCTCTTCGATGAGCGAAGGCTAAAAGCACTGTATCATGTTCAGGGTTATCAACGCAGAATCGCCAGGGCTTTTAACAAGAAGGTTAAGTCCAGGAATCTGAAATAAGGAGATTTGGTGCTCAAAGACAACCGAACTCCCATTCACTACCCTAGGGGCAAGTTAAGACCTAATTGGACTGGTCCTTACATCATCAAGTCTATCTAGTCAGGTGGAGCTGTCGTTCTGATGGACCTAGATGGCCTAGAGTTTTCACAACCGATCAATACGGACAAGTTGAAGAAATATTACCCCTGAGTGGCTCGCTAGGCCGAAAACCCGAAAGGGCGACCTAGGCAAAAGTTAGAGCATGAAAAATTTGAAATTATAAAAATTGAGCTCACAAGGTTGAAAACCCGCAAAGGGCGGCCTTGGCAAAAGTTAGAGCGCAAAAGGAAAGTGTTAATGCATGAGTGAACCCAAGCCGAACTACGTAAGGCTTGATTCCCATCTTTGGGATACATAGACAACTTCATTCTGAAGTCCAGCCATAAACTCTTCCTTGATCAACTTTGTCCATGTGATCATGTTTGGTCATCTGTGTCTATTCTACATTCCAAAGCTCGGTTGTGATCTCCAGTGCAGTGCTATTCAGACTAGGGGCAACTTTCCGATTCTTTGAGGATCGAGGTTGTGCATCTCGATGATGATCTCAGCGTGTCGATTCGATCTATATCGAAAATGGTTTTCAAAAGTTTTAATAAAAGTTGATTTTTCTCAAATTAATCTTTTTACAACTTAGACCATTTTTGGACCAAACGGAAAATTTTCAGTACCCACAACCTTCAATTTCATTGATTTCAACACAGAGTTCTCCTACTCTTGAATACAAATTGAAGTTGCTTTTTATTACATTCATAAAGAAAACTTGAAAGTACTGATAAAGCAATAAATTCGAGGCATGGATAAGTCAGGTGTTCCTACGCCCCCTCCCAGAGCTGGTTGAAGCCTCTGATGCCAAGCTGGGCCCAACCTGTGCCTCTTCATTGAGCCAATCTATGCACTCATCAGAAAGGGTGTAACTGAAAGTGGGAGTAGGGGCCAGAAGCTCTCTCGTCCTCCATGCCATGATATACCGAGCTAGCTATACGCCTCGGACCGGAAATGCAGCTGGGTACTCTATCCCCTCTGTGGGGCAAATCCAATCATGGCCGAACTGGCACTGGAACCGAAAAGGAAAGTAGAACACGCAGTGTGCCAGGCCAATCAACTGAATCCCAGTCTGCCGAGACATGCTGTAGCTCATTGCCAGCAGATTGAGCCATGGACAATGCCAAGCAATACGGTCTGCGAACAAACTGCACATCCAGTCGAACCACCATCCCTCATCAAGGGTATCGACTAGACATTGCCGGAAAAAGGAACCGCGAGCTGAGTATGCTGGGCAAGAGTCCACATCCTGCAACTTGTCCATCAACCACACCTGGGGAGAGATGGAAAATGAGAGAATAAAGAATAGAGAGGTGTATGTTGAGAGAAAAGTGAGAAAAGGGTTTCGTGAGAAAAACAGAGCCTGAAGGCCGAGTGATGTGAGCAATATATATGTGAGGAAGGGTAGGAACATTACCTGCAGCAGTAGTGGACTCTCCGCAAATCTGGTCGTTTCCCGGTGATGGAAAGCATCCAAGCCCATCAATGTCTCGGCCAAAGTCATGGAAATGCAGCACTTGCCCTCTTTCAAGCCTTGGGCAACTTCGATCAAACGAATGCTAGGCCCACTGAAGCCTGGGGCAAGCAAAAAGTGAGACAACATGCACAAGCAAAGGGCATGTTGCCGAAACCTTACCAATGATGATCACCGCGGTCACCGGCATCAGAAAAAACGATGAATCAAACTGAGGATGTCCAATTCTCCGTCGCGAATCAAAGACCAAGCATCGTACATAGTGAGCCCACACATTCGTCCTAAAGCTTGGACATGGCCAAAGCGAAGCTGGGGCAAGATTTCTTCGTTGCGCTCAGACTCCATCAAAGCTTGGAAGTCTTCAAAGGTAGGACCCACTTCTTGTCCGCCAAAGCTAAAGACATGAGTTACCGGATTCCAAAACCTTACCGCGGCATGGAGAAACGGAAAGTGCAGCGGAGTGCGACTCAGAGTGAATAGTGCATTTATGCCGAAGCCCCGGAAGTTCAACTTTTTTGAGCCGTCTAAAGAAGCAATCCAAGCTGTGAGATTTTGGATGAGAAACGCCTCCATTTTGATGTAAAACTGAGATGGAATGAGAGAGCCACGAAGCTGGAACTTCTATGGAGGATAAGGCACTGTTAGGAGGACACGTGTCAAAAATCTGGAGGTCGCCAGGCCAACTGGTCGGCCGACCACTTTTTCTGGTCGCCCAGCCAATTTTTCTGGTCGGTCGACCACACAACTGGTCTCCAGGGTAAAAAACTGGTCGGCCAGCCATTTTAGGTGGTCGGCTGTAGACACCCCATTTTTTACCGTCCTCAAGACTTGGACGTCACTGATTGAACACTCAGTGATCACCCTTGTTTGTGTTCGCCTTGAGTTCCAAGAAGCCTTGGCAACGCGCCTCGCCTCAAGATCTCTCGACTCGACTGTTTTGTGTCTGGTTTTGCACCAAACACTTGTGTTTTGCCTTTGAGAGGCAGGGTAGGGCTTGTAGACCATCCCCACCCATCACCGGCCAGGGCTTGAGGCTACCGGCTGTGTTTTGTGGCCACCGGCCAAATGTTTGGCCGGCCGGCACTATAGATGGCCGGCCGGCTATCTTTTTTTGGTCAATTGCATATTTGGCCTACCGACTACTATGCATCTGCTTTTGCAGATATTTTCTCACAGCTGGCATGCATTTGGCTCTCCTCCATACGTGTATGGAGGGATCTCTCTCTTTAGAAGCTTGTCTTGTAAGCTTTACAAGACAAAAAGCTCTATAAAGAGAGGTCTTCTCTCTTGTTTTGGGGGTTAGACATTTTAGACAACCATTTTTTTTAAGGTTTGAGTTCTAGGGTTAGGGTTTGGTTCATATCCTATATCTATCTCTCTCCCTTGTGTGTGTTTTGTCTTATTTTTGCCCACAAACACCCACCATCACACCATCTCTTGGAGCTGAGGCCCTTGAGGGTTGTTTTTAGAGTTTTAGAGCTGGTTTCAACCTAAAGAAACTATTGGAGCTCCATTGTTGAAGAGGGTCTTCAAGGGTAAGAAGCTTGTCCCTTTATTCCCCATTTTTGCAAAGCTTTTCTATCTATCTTGCAGCTGTTTTTTGGCTTTGCATATAACACATAAAAGTTCTATTTTTAAGGCCTCTAAATAGTTTGTTAAGAGTGTTTTAAGCTTTGGGGTTGTTTGACCCCTCGTAAGCCTTGTTTGGCCCTTGTTTTGTGCTATTTTGTGTGAGCTCCGGGACCATAGTGTTTGGGCCTCCTCACCACTGAAATCTTGAGGGATTTCAGAGGTAAGGATGATGCCTTGAGGTCCTAGGAAGGAGAGGGCCACCCCCTCTTCTTATTGTCCTTGAAAAGGACCATTCTTGCCTCTTGAGGGAGCACCATGTTTAAGTGTGTGTTGGCCATGCCTTAGCTGATTTTTGTGCTTATTATGTCATTATATGCCTCTGTTTTTAGTTGGTCTTGGTACACCATGCTCGCTTAGCATACATGCCTTGTAATGCCATTTTGTTGCCTTAACGTGCATCTAGGTTTTAACCCTTATTCAAGCATGTATTAGGCCTAGCTTTGTGAAGCTTTTGTACTTGTTTTGCCATGTTTAAGCTCATCCTTATTATCTTGGTCGACCAAGGCTCCCATTGTATAGTTCTTTTGCATTTTGGCTTGTTAGCCTTAAGTTTTGGACCACTGTTGCATGTTTAGCCTATCTTGTTTGCTTGGTTTGGCACCATCTTAACATGATTTCAGAGCTTATATTGCATGTTATTAGTCCATGCTTAGCCTCTTTTAAGTGTGCTTGAAAGTTGCCTCCGCTTGCTTAAGTGTCAGCTCATTAACATATGTATTCTTGCATGTGTGTTTGGTCCCATTTCTTGAGCTTTTGGCCATTGTTTTAGGCCTAGTTAGGGCTGCCTAAATCATGTTTAAGTCCATCTCTATGCTTGTTGCATATGCTCCTTGTATGTTGTAGCATATTGGTGAGTTGTTGCATGTTTGAACTTGCATGATTGAATGAAGTCACATGCTTGCTTGCATGCTCAAACACCTACATTGTACCTTGCATGCTTATTGGTTGCATTGTCTCATGCCTTGCATGACTTGCATGCTTCTTTACATTTCCATGTTGCATGCTAGCCAACATGCTTAGGGTTGCATTGCATAAGCATGCATGCTAGACCTCTTGAAATGAGTATGATAGAGGTTAGGCCTCCTTGTGTGTTTATTTGGTTTGCATTTCATTTGAAATTGAAATTGCATACTTGATTCTTTGGGCCATCATGCATGAAAATGCGTGATTGGTGGTCCGAGAATCGAGGCTCATGTCCCTTTGTGTCACAAACATGATAAGGGATATGATTGGTGCATACATTGCTTGAAATGCATTGCCATGCCAAGTGTTGCCCTCTGCTGCTGTCAGACCAGATTCTATAGGAACTTTTGTCCGACCGGCCAGATTTAGTGCCGACCGGCCACCATTGTTGGCCAATGGATCAAGTTTGTGGCCGGTGACCATTAAACATGGCCAGTGGTGTCCCCTGGAATCCATAGAGCAAACCCTGAGACTTTGGCAGTCATCAGAGGAGCAGAGCAGGGAAAACAGAGGCACCTTGAGCATGACAGTGGATTTCCGGGTGAAACCGAGCGCGCATACATCGAGCCCTCTCCCCGAGGCTACTGTTTATTGCTTTCTTAGATTAAATTAATTTGCTTAATTAATTTATTTGGTCTGTAATAATTAATTAGCTAGGATAGTTAATTTATTATTCAAATTGTATTATTCTTTTGGTCCCTTCGAGCGAGGGCAAATTTGTAATAAGTGTGGGTGAGTGTGTGTATGTCTTCCAACCCCTACTTCTTTCTCCCTTTTACTTACCTGCTTTGATGGTTAGTATTAGGGCATGTTTACTTTAGCATATCTTATGCTATGCATGCGTGCATCATTCACCAATATTGCATGCACCAGGCTCGGCGCATCATGCTAATCGCATTATATTTCAAAACAAATTTGAGTACATGCTACTTGTACATTTCACATGTCATCCTTAGATTAGCCGAGCCTATTCTAGTGACATTTTGTATGCGATGCATTAGGCACTTAACATGGTCTTGGATCATGCGTTGATTGCTAACATGTTTTTGTTTTGGCACGGAGTACGATGAAGTATTTTATGCTTCAGCATACCGCATGCGTGTGAATGCTACCATGACAGCATGCTTACCATGAGCCTAGTTGCTTATGTGATATGACTGCTTAAATGCCTGTAGGTGAAGGTTGGATTGTTTGAGTTGGAACAACTCCTTGAAATCCGTGTTTTAGCCTACTTACGATTAGCAAATTCCAAAACGCTTTCCAAATAAACGGATATGCAATGCTTGTTTCCAAATTAGGCGATCTAGTCTATACTTTTGTGTTGTGCGCATCACTTAGTAAATCTAGGCCAATAACCGGAACAAGAACACATAAAGTTTTCAAAACAAGATATCACGGTTAGTAGAGGCCAATCTTCGGATCGGGCGAGAGGGGGTGCTCATAGCTGACCTTCCCTAATCGTACCCAAGCTCCCGAGCCAAGGCAACTTTGGTGATGACGGACATGTGGCCTTTGGCACCGAGTTAGGGTTTCCTAAATTCCCCCATTAAAAAATATTTAGGTGGCAACTCTGTATCTGGTAAAGCAGTCCATGTTTGGCACTTCTTTACAAAAAAAAAATTTGTTTTCAAAAAACGATTTGCAGGATTTGGACTCTTTGGTTCAGATTAAGAACCGTGATACAAATCGAGTCCGAACTATAACACGAGGCCCACAGGCGCGCCTACATCGGCCATGGAGAGAAACTGGTTTTTGGCCTTTTCCTAGTCTCTAGAGGAGAGCTCCTAGCCTTTCCATGTGTTGGGAGTGTTAAAGCTCTGAGTTTACCTCGGTTTCGAATGCATTCCGTCGCCCGATTTGTCAAAAATGCATTTGCTTATCAAGTTGTTGTTAAGTTTTCCTTATCGAGTTGTTGTTAAGTTTTGCTTATCGAGTTGTCGAGTTTTTTTTATCGAGTTGTTAAGTTTGCTTATCGAGTTGTCGAGTTTTGTACATCGAATTGTTACTCTTTGTTTATCGAGTTGTCGAGTTTTGTACATCGAGTTGTTACTCTTTATGTATCAACATTGTCGGGATTTGCTTATCAAGTTGTAAACTTGCTAAGGTTTTGTTGTTCCTTAGTAAGTTAAGTTGTTTAGTTTGTTTTGTCGGTTCACTACCTGACTTGGCAATGTACAATGTTCTATTTCCATTCAATCTCATTTTTGTGCAAAATGATGCGATACGATGCCAAGAATGCAAAATACAACACTTTTTGAACAAAAACTATTTCATTCCATCATAGCTTCTTTTTACAACATTTTACAACAGGGTACAAATTTTAGAGAAAATAAAACTGCCTAAAGCTGATGCGCTACAACTACTAGTAAAAACAAAAAAAGAAAATAAAGCAGGGACATCCGCATCGGTGCTATCAAGCGCAAGACTCAGAGGCCCTCTTCGGCTGAACAGACTCTGCGCCACCATCATCAGCATCACCATCTGAATCAGAGCCGCTGCCCTCGGAATCCTCCTCGGCATCATCTCCGCTCTCAGAACCCGAACCAGAGTCATCATCTCTGCCTGCGGATGTCTCTGATTGAGGATGCGCAGACTCTTCCTCCTCGCTGGACTCCTCGTCCTCTATGATAAGTGTTCTACGTCTGCCTCGGCTACAAGACGAGCCCCCTCTCCCAGCTCCTCGAGAAGGCCTAGACGACCCAGCCTGTAGTGGTGGAACCTGAAAAGAGCAGTTTGAATACATCAACCGAAGTATGTACATCAAATGCAGATGCGAGAATGCTGTGTAAAGTGTGTGCATGCAGATATAGTGTGTGAATGCGGTGTGTCAGATGTGCTCTGCATGTGCAGTCAACCAATGTAACGGAATATCCAATTTCAGTATGTCATCAGAAGTATGATAAATGCAAGGAAATTGAAAAGTACCGGGACGCCGGCAATGAACAGCAGAGTCTCCCTCCGCAGGACCATGCTCTTAAGTGAGGCCACCATCTTGAGTAAATCCTCGATATACTCACTGGGAGGCTGCAGATGCAAGTGCAAGTCATCAGTGAATGAATGAATGTCTAAAATATCTTAGTGATAAATCAAAACTGTAAAGCATACTGGTGGCGAGTCAGGGTCTCTGACGAATCGATGATCAGGCAATGGGGGCTCCAATGAAATTGGGTAGGATGTCCCATACTGCCAGCCTGTCAGCTAGGATGGAAGATCCGGCCACCCAGTATGCTGGTAAGTCGGGGGAATCACTCTAGCCCCACTCCTCGATGTACCAGCCCGGCTAGTCGAAGGGCAATCTGTAGCCTGGACTCGACTCGATGATGGTGCACCAGCAGCCCTCCTCGTGGGAGTACGGACACCCGTCAGTGGAGGCATCAAGTACGTATGGTGGTAGGTCGCATACTCCCCCTCCTCCAGGAACAGAATAGCATCATTACCCAACATAGTGATCTTGACCTCCTGGGGAGTGAGTCTCTTAGTGGACCGCATGTCCTCTGGAGGTGCTGCGGGGATATCCTAATCAGGGTGGCCCATCGTCTGACGCAAAAAGCGATTCCCTAGAAACCAAGCCCTACCAACTAGCCCCTCAAGTAAAACCCTATATCGCGATGTGGCCCATCCCCTAGGGAACCAAAACCGGGTATCTCCTGGCAAATGTGCCCATGGCTGCCAAGTAATCTGCGGATGACAAGTACATAAGCTGATTAGATGTCATAAATATGCAAGGAAAATCAAAGCTGAAAGCATGAAAGACTGAGAGTTCTGGATTACCTCCGTCGCCCAAATGGTGTCAAAGTACTACCGGAGATATGGCAAAGTCTCCCGAGGCTGAGGCCGGCACCGACCCTCGAATCTGTAAGAGTAAGGGATCTCGAGAGGTAGCTCTACCTCGAGCTCTGGGGCCCGCGTCGGAAAGTATGCATAGACCCATAGCTGTGAAAGATGAGGTAGTGGTTGTCAGAATACAGAGTGCAGAAAGTACAGAATACCGTGTGCAGCGTACAGATATTGGGAATGCAGAGAATATAGAATGCTGAGTGCAGAATGCAGAATGCAGAATACAGAAAGTTATGCGTGCCGTGTGCAGTGTACAGGTAATGAAAAGCAGAAATGAAAATCAAGAGGGCAGAATGTGCCTCCCAAGCTCTCCAATAGCCACCGACTATGTTCCCCCGCCTGCGGGAGGTCGCGCTCATGTAGCAATAAAGGGTAGCAAGGGCAACGCCACCCCAATCATACTGGCTGACCTGTGACAGGTCTACCAATGCACTAAGAAGATAAAGCTCAACAGTGTTCCCCCTGTCGGAGAACAAAGTGGTCCCAAGGAGGAACATCAAAAACCCTCGAGCATACTGCTCTATCTCCTCGATAGTCTCGGGCGAAGTCCCCCTATACTACACGGGGAACCAGGTGTACCTGACTCTACCGGATGATCTGTCGATCGGTGGGCAGACTCCCAGCAGATAGATCCAAGTCGCCTCCCACTCACCCATGTCTGTATCATAGGGGACCGGGCGGCTGACCGCGTCAAGGCCCGTCAACATAGCAAAGTCATATGGGGTCATCGTCATGTCCCCAGTGCCTGAAAAGTGGAACGAGTTGGTGGTGTCCCACTATCTCTCCACGAGTGCCCCCATGAAGGTCCTACTCGTCGGGTAACGAGATAACCCCGTGCAAAAAAGTCCGAATCCTGCCTCATCAACGATGTGACGTACAGCATCTGGGAGCTCCTCATACCACTCCCTAGCAAGGATCGATCCATAACCTCATGTGGAACGGGAAGATACCTGAATTCAAAATGAACAGATGTATTCAGTTTCAGAATGAAATGTATAAGCTGCGTGTAAATGAAGTAAATGAACTGTGTGTTCAGAAATGAAGTAAATGAACTACAAAAAAATTGAAAGGTCTGAGCTGCGTGTTCAAAGAAGAATGCATGAGCTGCATGCAGATCAAATCAAATGCTATGTTATGGACTGTGTGTTCAATACGAGCTGCGTGCAAATTAAATGTATGAGCTGTGTGTTCATAAATGAAATTTGTGAGCTACGTGCTCAGAATTGAAATGTATAAGCTGTGCACAAATTAAAATGTATGGGCTGTGTGTTCAGAAATGAAATTTGTGAGCTGCGTGTTCAGAATTGAAATGTATGAGCTGCGTGCAAATGAAAATGTATGAGCTGTGTGCTCAGAAATGAAATTTGTGAGCTGCGTGTTCAGAATTGGAATGTATGAGTTGTGTGCCTGAGTATGAGCTGTGTTCCCAAAGAACGAGTTATGTGCCCAAAGAGTGAGCTGCGTTCCCGAAAAGTGAGCTGCGTGCCCGAAAAACAAGCTGCGTACCCAAAGAACGAGCTGTGTGCCCAAAGAACGAGCTGTGTGCCTAAAGAATGAGCTGTGTGCCCGGAAAACAAGCTGTGTGCCGCAAAATGAGCTGTATTCCCAAAGAGTAAGCTGTGTGCCTGAAAATGTGTTGTGTGCCTGAGACAAACTGTGTGTTCAAAGTAAGCTGTGTGCCAGATGAACAAAGTACTATATTGTGAGCTGCGTGCTAAAGGAACAGAGTATTGTTATTATAGCGATCCCGGTGTTCCCTGTTGTTGTTTAACAGTAATCTGGACTCGGTTCCGTAGATTTGTTGTTGTCTTATCCTCATTTCTATCCCTTACTCTTTGTTTTAGAGTTTTGGATTGTGTTGGGCAAGTTCGGAATAAGTTGGTTGTGTTTTAAGACATAGAATTTTTGTCCAGTTGTTGGTCTCTCCGCTTGAGCAGGAATCTTGACGCTCGAGCGGGCTTTTGTTGTTGCCTCTCCGCTCGAGCGGCATTTTGGACGCTCGAGCGTGAATTTCCTTTTCTCAGCATTTTGGTCGTCTGCAGAATATTCTAGGAGGGTCCATCTGGTACTCGAGCGGCTCTTTGGATGCTCGAGTGTGAACCTGTGTCTGACGCTCGAGCGAGGTGTTGTACGCTCGAGCGGACCTGTTTTATATCAGTTCGTGAAATCACCTTTTGAATCACTTTTTGATTTCCTTTCTCTCTCTTAATTTTTCAAAACCTCCATTGGAGAGCACCTCACTCTAAAACCTAACTTCTCTCTTAGGATTGATCTAGCTAGAGTGTTTTCCTACCCTTTGGCCTTTGCAAAAGTTGTGTTGATCGTCGAGGGCTTCGTTTTGATCTGAGAAATTTGGGATTTGGAGCAACTTCGAGATTCTTCATCTTCTCCATTTGAGGTAGGGATTCTCCTTGTTCTTTTCAATACTCCGTTTATAGATAGACATGTGGTAGTTTTTGTATTGCATGAAAATTATATCATGCTGGATTTGTTGAAAATCTTGAGATTGAACCTTGGGTTGGTTGTTTGAATATGGGTTTATTATCATTAGTTGTGGTTTGGGGTAATTGGTGTGTTAATTAGCATGTTGTTGTTGAAAGGAGAGGGAACCCTAACTTTTATTTGATTTAATAAATTAATAGAGGGGTTTTGATCTTTGGGCAAATACTTATGTATTTTGGGTCTTAAATGAGGAAATTGTTGTTTGTTATTGATGATTGAGCCTTTTAATCAATATTGAGAAAGAGGGAGGAAAACTCTAATTTAATGATTATGACTTAATTTGCATAATTAATTTGGAATGGCTTTGAAAAGAATGTAGTGGATTAAAATGAGTTATGGCTTTATTGTCTTTGAAATTGGTTTTGCGAAAACAAAAGGAATGGAATGGGTTTTGTGGAAACAAAAGGGATGGAATTGGTTTTGTGGAAACAAAAGGAAGTGGAATTCGTTTTGTGAAATGGGAAAAATGTTTCTGAAATAAGTATAAGAATTGGGTTGTTGTATTTTGAGTGTTGAACACACATATGTGAAGGTTGTATCTTTAACTACCATGTTAATGTCATTGTTAGGTTTGTGATCTCATGATTATTGAGTCTTTTAATAGATGTACTAAATATATGCATCTAGAGGTTTTGTCCTTGGTCATCGGTGGAGGATGACACGATTGTGTTAAATTGTTGTGTATGCATTACACCTATGTGTTCGTCTACTTTAACACATTGCTGGTATCTTGTTGGTTTATGTGTATGTAGTACACATGTTGGTTATGCCTTGTTGTATTGTGGCTGTTGATGTTATATCTCATTTGAGAATCGAGGTACAGATTACCTTCGGCTAAGCGCTGGAGAATCGATCACTGAGAATCGAAGGCACCATACCCTTCCAGCTAGCGCCTGGTAAACTGGTAGATTGTTGTGAGAAGTGTATCTTTGGCTTACTACGCACATAGCTAGTAGAGCAAAGTTTTGTTGTTATTGTTTCAGTGTATCTGGGAACATTGTGGATTGTGTTGGTTACAATTTTGGAGGGCCGAGTTGCCTCATTGGTTTATCTAATGCATGTAGTTGAGTTGTTATCTCCCGTTTATAAAGGTATGCATGTATAATTATGATAGAATTGGAATTGAACCGAAATGCCCTTTTGTCTTTTGGAAGTGTGAAGAAAATTGAACATTTTAGAAATATGTTTGGGAAAGGCACATTTGTTGTATGTGTGGAAGATGGAAGAGAGTAGTGGGCTTAGTGAATTTTTTTCCTAAGTAATTGTTAATGTTATGAAAGATTGGGAACGGGGATTAATGAAAGGAAGAGAAAGATGAATCACTTATAGCGTTGAATGAAATGGTTGTTTTCGAGAAAAGTTCATACATATATATAATTTGTATAAACTGTCACATTACTATTCTAGTATGAGAATGAGCATTCATGATCATAGCTATCTGTAAGTTTTTATTGTTGAGGATCATGTTGAGACCCCTACTGGACTATATGTTCATCCCACGTTGTTGAATCTTTTTCAGGTGTTGAGCTGAATGTGATGCAAGATTTGGATCTTCCTATTTGTTGGCCACGGGGCCTTTCTTGTATTGGCGGAATGCCATATGTGTAAAAGGGTTGCACCCTTCTTGATTCGTTAATGATGTAAGCCCAAGGGCAATTTATTTATCATGCTCATGTTGTATTTAATTACATATGAATGAGAGCAATGCTATTCGCTTCTACGAGTTGAATATACGAGTTTATTTCCGCACGTTACCTCTGAAATGGAATTAAGTAAATGAAATTGGTAATACTTCGAGTAATAAAAAGTGGGGCGTGACAGTTATGTATAAGCTGTGTGCCAAATGGACTGGATGTTGTGTATGTAAAGGTGTTCAAAACGAGCAGAAGTAATACATAGCGAAAACCTAAACTGTGCAAGAAATGTAAAAATACATCGCAGAAAATGTAAAATAGAAGTGCACACCTTGCGCGCCTGATAAGACAAGTGGGACTCCGACTCCCGTAGTAGTAGATCCACAGGTGCTCGATGATTGAAGCCAGTAAAGTGATGGAAGGTGGTAGGAGGCAGGACGTGCTCCTGAGGGCGATATCTCTCCGGGTCGAAAGGCCGAATCTGCGAAGGCAATGACATGATATCTGGCTCATCCCCAGCATGTGCAGGACCTCCGCCATGGTGAAAATGATCAGCCATCCAAAGAAATCTGCAAAAATGAGCCAAAATTGCAAAAAGTCAACAAAAGTCAACTCTCGGGAAAGGAAAAAGTCAACAAAAGTCAACTCTCGAGAAAATGTGCCAAACTTCAAGACAAACATACCTCAAGTGGTGAAAATGGAGAAAGAAGCTCCGAAATCAAATTTTAATCGGTTCAAAGTGCAGAGAACTGAAAGTTTTCGCGAAACAACTTCACGTGGGGCATTAGCCTTGCTACTCTTTATTGCTACATGAGCGCGACCTCCCTTGAGCGGGGGACCATAGTTGGAGGCTATTGGCGAGCCTGGGAGGTACATTCTGCCCTCTTGATTTACATTTATGCTTTTCATTATCTGTACACTGCACACGGCACACATTACATTTTGTACTCTACATTCTGCACTCAGCATTCTGTATTTTCTATATTCACATTCTGCACTCGGCATTCTGTACTTTCAATACATTCTGTATTCTGACGGCCACTATCTTGTCTTCCACAACTGTGGGTTTATGCATACTTCTCGACGCTGGCCCCTGAGAGGTGTCACACCCCCAACTCACCACTAAAAGTTTAGGCATGACCTGTTCAGAAACGGGTTCTTGACCTGCTTGATATATATAAATATGGGGCCTAAACGGAAGCATTAAATGCCAAAATGGCCAGAAAACAAACTCCATTGACCTATCACTATGATGCCAGGATCACAACACCATAACAGCTATAACAGCTACATAAAATACCAAAAACATGCATTGAGCATCGGTTATGTACATATACATATACAGACCCAGCCCTAAGATTGGGCATATAACAAAAACATTAGGGTAAGGAAGTTATGTACAAACAACCTTAAACAAGGAATCACAGTACGAGCCAATATTTGACAAAACTTCACAAAATATAAAAGGCTTCGTCTAGTGCTTGGACACTTAGAGGTTGACCAAAATGAACGGATGCCATGGGTTAGGACTGACTCCCAAGTCGGTTACCTACAGAAACAGACATGACACAGGGTAAGCCAGGCTCAGTGAATAGTAATACAGTAAGAATGTAATGCTCAACTTAAATCATAATACAAATCGATGCAAACGTAAACGCAGACATTACATGATTATTCTAATTCTGTATTAATTTCTAAATGGCCTTGGGCCTACACTTGAAACATAATGGCTTTGAGATAAGTCCTTGAACGTATTGCCATTAAGCCCTTGATCATGTTGGCATTACGCCCTTGAACATATTGGCATTAAGCCCTTGAACATATTGGCATTGAGCCCTTGAGTACATTGGCATTAAGCCCTTGAACATATACATGTCTGAACCCGAGAGGTGTCTCACACAGATTCTAGAGATGACTCACATCGTAGCACTTAGTTCCGTGTAGCACTTTGTTTCATATCTTTAGAGCAAATTGATCTCAGTGTCATATAAATTCCATAGTCACACAAAAGTAGCTTCATTCTTTCAATTAGTTATTCACATTCTTTAAACCATTCACATAGGTGCTTACATACAGAATTAACAGAATGCTAATAGCAAACATTAGCTGTAGTAAAGCGTACTACTACTCACCGTGTTGCGATGACGTGCTAGTTCATCCCAGAGTGTGACCTGCACACGTTCATCACTTGTCAATTAGTTCATTTCCTTTGTTGAGTCCTTTCCGGAGTCATTTCACTTCAATTGAATTTAACATACATTAATAGGCATAAAATACAAATTCTAAAAATATCCGAGGGTCCAGCACGCAAAACGGAGCAAACCATGTTTCTCGGCAAAGATGAGTCAGCCTTACGTGCGGCAATGGTGCCCCACACGTGCCTTTTAGGCAAAACCAAACCCAAAAATTTCAGCATTTGCCGCACGTGCGGCAGTGACTCCCACACGTGCGGCGATTGCCCTGTTTTGGTCTGAAAATTGCACAAAAACCCAATCTTTTGGTACATCTTCACAAGGCTCAACTTAGCATTCTTAATTGATAATACATAGCCTAAAATTCATGTTAACAAAGGCTTCAAATACATACATTAAACTAGATAAACATTAGCTCTTGAATTCTTAACCATAATCAAATTTTCTTTCGCATCAACATCACATATATATATTAGGTAAGTTCTTCATGACCTTCATGAGAAAGTAAGAAATCAAAGCTAGTTTCTCCACATACATACATAAGCAACTTAGTTGAAACATGATCCAATTACACCCTAGGTTCAATTATCATGGTTGTATCACCCTCAAATTCAAGAGAGGAGTTATAGAAGATAGACAAACTTACCTTGAGTTGAGATCTCCCAAATTCCCTCTAGATTATTCAATCTTTAGCCTTTGTTGAAACTCCCTTCTCACTTCTCTCTACTCTTACTATCCTTTCCTAGAAAATATGTTGAACTAAGTCCAAAGCTTAAAGAACACATACATATTTATAAGAGATGAAGAGGACAAAAATCAATCGTTTAATCATCCTAAATTGAAATTTCACAGCAATGTTTATTAATACCTAAAAATTATACTGACTCCAAATATAAAATAAATTTCTGATAATTAGGCCTCTAAGGCTTCCAATTTTTTATTCAAACATGCTCATTGTAACAGATGTTTTCCTTATTAGATAGATATTCATCCATAATCATAGTATTCACTTAAGTAATCTCAATTTCTTATGGAGTTTCACAGTAAGCATTTGAAAAGCACAAAAAGGGACTGAAAGTATATCAGATTCGCATGCGAGGGTCGAGTTATTACACGAGGCCCCTCTTGAGATCCCCTACTCACGTAGATTTGAGGGTCGGTGTCGACCCAGGCCTTGGGAGACTCTGCTCTACCTCTAGCAGTTCTTCGATACTGTACGGGCGACGGAGGTAATCCAGAACTCTCAGTTCTTCATGCTTTCGACTTTGATTCATCTTGCATATTTATGACATCTAATCAGTTTATGCACTTGTTACCCACAGGTGACCTGGCAACCTTGGATCGACATGCCAGGGAATCCTCAATTTCTGTTTGCTGGGGCATGGGGCACCTCGCGATACAGAGTCTTGTTCGAGGGACCGATCGGCAGGGCCTGGTTTCTCGGAGAGCGCTTCATGCGCCAGACGATGGAAAACTCCGATCAGGACGTCCTCTCACTGCCTCCACCAGAGATGCGGTCCGCAGAGGGTCTCACACCCCGAACGACGGAGGACCTTATGTTGGGTGTTGACGCGGTCCTTTTCTTGGAGGAGGTGGATTACGCGACATATCGCCATACGTACCTGATGCATCCGCTGTCAGGTGTTCGTACCCTCAGGAGGAGAGCTGTTGACATGCCTTCCTCGAGTCGCGCCTGAGCTAGAGACATTCCTTCAACCAGCGGGGCCGGCTCATCGAGCGGCGGGATTAGAGGGATGCCCCTTATTATGCAGTATGCTGCATGGCCAGATCTCCTGATTAGGTTGACAGGCTGGGAGTATGGGACACCATACCAAATTCCACTGGAGCCTCCATTGCCCAATCATCGATACGTCAGTGACCCTGACTCACCACCGGTATGCTTCACAGTTTTCATTTATCACTCAGACATTTAGACATTCATTCATTCACTGATGACTTGAACTTGCATCTGCAGCCTCCTAGAGAGTACACTGATGGGCTACTCGGAGTGGTGGCCTCGCTCGAGGGCATGGTCTTGCAGAGGGAGACACTGCTGCATTCCTACAGTATCCCGGTATTTGCCAGTCTTCTTGCATTTATCATACTTCTGATGAGATACTGAAATTGAACACTTCACCACACTGATTCACTGCATGTATAGAGCACATCTGTCACAACACATTCATGTATTATATCTACATGCACTCATTCCATGCATCATTCTTGCATCTATCATACATACTCTAGCTGATGTATTCAAATTCCCTTTTCAGGTCGCACCTGTACTGCCCGGGCTATCTCGGCCTTCTCGAGCAGCTGGGAGAGGGACATCGACTCGCGGCCGAGGTGGGCGCAGAGCACCTGTCAGTCAGGACGATGAGGAGTCCAGCGAGGAGGAGGAGTCAACACATCCTCAGTCTGAGACATCTGCAGGCAGGGATGATGACTCTGGTTCCGGTTCTGAGGGCGGAGGCGACACCGAGGAGGCTTCCGAGGATGGTGGCTCCGATTCAGACGGAGACGCCGACGATGGTGGCGTGGAGGCTGCACAGCTGAAGAGAGTGAAGAGGGCCTCTCGGTCTTGAGCTTGATAGCATTGATGTAGATGTTCCTGCTTTATTTTTCTTTTTACATGTAGTTGTAGCACATTGTATAGTTTAGGCAATCTTACTTTTCTTCAAAACTTGTACCCTGTTGTAAAATGTTGTAAAAAGGAAACATGATGGAATGAAAACGAATTTTCGTTCAAAAAGTGTTGTATTTGTATTCTAAGCATCGCATCGCATCACATCATTTTGCACAAAAATGGGATTGAATGGAAGAACATCGTGCATTGCCAAGTTAGGTAGTGAACCAACGCAACAAAACGACTCAATCCTAAAAACAACAACAAGACTTTAACAAGTTTACAACCCAATAAGCGAAGAGTAACAACTCGATAAATGGAGAGCAACAACTCGATAAACAAATGAGCAACAACTCGATAAACAAATGAGTAACAACTCGATAAACAAATGCATTTTAGACAAATGAAGTGACGGAACACATCCGAAACAGAGGTAACCTCGGACCTTCAGCACTCTCCGCACACAGGAAAGCTAGAGACTCTCTTCTGGAGGCCAGGAAAGGGCTGTAGACAACTTTTGCTCCATGGCTGACCATCAAAAGTGGTTGGCCGACCACTTTCCTGGTCTGGAGACCAGAAAAGTAGCTAGCCGACCAGAAAAAGTGATCGGCCGACCAGTTAGCCTGGGGACCTCCAGTTTTCTGACACTTGTCCTCCAAACAGTGCCTTATCCTTTATAAAGGTTCCAGCTTCATGGTTCCCTTATTCTTCCTCAATTTTGCACCAAAATGGAGGCCTTTCTTGTCCAAAATCTCACAAATTGGATTGTTTTCTTGGATGGCTCGGAAAAGGTGAATTTTTGGGGCTTCGGCATAAATACGCTATTCACGCTAAGCCGCACCCCGCTGCATTTTCCGTTCCTTCATGCCGCGGCAAGGTTTTGGAATCCGATGACACATGTCTTTAGCTTTGGAGGACAAGAGATATGTCCCACTTTCAAGGACTTCCAAGCTCTGATGGAGTCCGAGCGCAAGGAAGAGATTTTGCCTCAATTCCACTTCGGCCATGTCACGACCCAAACCCGCCCCTATAGGTTTAGCATCGTAACCGGCCAGTAATCCTAGGATTACCGAAGGCCTCTGAGACAAATTAACATAATAATAGGGGCTAGCGGAAGCAAATAAGAATATACAACGTCCGTTGAGCTGTGCAGACTTATATGAGACAAAAAAAATTTAAACTTTTTATATACGTATATACACATTATCTTTAAGTTATCATATATACACAGATTAGACCAAAAAGGAACTTAGCCCTATTTACAAAATACACAAGACTTGTTTAACCAAACAAGAAAACAGAACTTAAACTTTAAATTACTTAGCAATAATCACTTGACACATCCGAAACCTCCACGGGAGGCACATTGGTTGGCTGACAAAACAGATTCTAGACAAATACCTCTAAGCCTGGTCACGCGCGTGATCACCTACATACATAAATAATACAGTAAGCTAAAGCCCAGTGAATAATAATAGAGTAAAGGGTTTTAATGAATGAGTCCATGCAGATTCAGAAATCATAATTCAGTTTTATCAAATTCATACTTGATCAGATCGAAATCATAATTCAGTTTTATCAAATTCATACTTGATCAGATCATATACTGTCAGAAATCATAAGTCATGATTAAGTTTACGTGATACATCCATTAGCATAATAGAACAGAACGCAAAAGCGTAACAGAACAGAATGCATAAGCGTAAGGTTATGAATAACCTAGTTCCAAGAAGGAACCTCCGGATTAAGATATGAGCGAGCAGCCAAAGCCCCATGGCGGGCCTTGATGCAGGTAACATAGCGCAGACGAGCATATGCACGCGTGAGGTTACGAATAACTAGTTCCACAAGGGAACCTCCGATACCGGATAACGGCTGTAGATATCACATGATACTAAGGATGTCACGAATACATGTCAGAAATTGGACAATCATTCATTGTACATAACATATCATTTCAGCAAACAGATCTCATTTTGTCACTCAGAAAATAAGTACAGTTGAACATATCTTTACTAAGTTATTACTCACAGTGGGCTGCAAAAGCAAATCAGACAGACTGGACATATCAGGAAAATCAAGCAGACAATGGCGCATGACCTACACAAGCACATCACATAAACACATTGAAATACAATATTACTCCCTTGATTAAACTTGCCCTTTCTAGTCCGAAGTTCTACTACATTTATTCTTTCTCATTTAAATAAACCGAGTTTTTATTTCACATATTCTTTCATCACTAAGTCCCTCTTTTCCAAACAGATTGATCCTTTACTTGGCTTCTTAAACAATTACCACTAGATCAATGATTCATTCATTAACTAACTAATCTATGTTGATTAGTAGCTTATTATTCTTTATTGAGTCATAAATCATGTTTAGAATGCTTTGGAAAGAGATGAGGATAAAAAAAATATGAACTAAATGCAACTTTCCAAAATGTGCTGAAAATGGGTCTTCGCTCGAGCACCACTTTGGTCACTCGAGCGGATTGTAAAATTTGAAGAAACTACTGGGAGGTCGATTTTCACGCTCGAGCGAGATTTCCCTTGCTCGAGCGAACAACGAAAATTCTGAAATTCTAAAATTGTAATTAAAGTTCCAATTTGGTATTCAAAGCCTCAAAACATGTACCTTAGTATACAAACATGGAGAACCATTTATTAAAGTCATAAATTGCAAAATTATTTATTCAAAATCATTTACTCGGAATCATGACCCAATTGTCAAATTTAGTTTTAATTCATTTTCTCCATATCAAGCCAAACTCCACACCCAAAGTGATTAATCTCTAAATTAAACTCCATAAATTTAACATGGCCCCAATCTCTCATTTTCTTTTTAGTTATATAAAATTGGCGTCAAATTCATTCTATTTTCCTTGAAATCATGAAATTGAAGTCATGAAACTTCTTATAAATTTTCCAACTAGTTTCCATAATCTTAAACTCAACTTAATTTGTAAACAAAATATGTTTAATTCAAATAAAATCTTAATTTACATTACATGCATAGATTAAAAATCTAATTATAAAATCAAAGGTTTATCTAGCATTAGAATTAATTCTAATTTTTCATAAACTTGATGTTCATAAAACATTTCATTTTTCTCTTCAAAATATGAGATTGAATTAATCCAAATCCTTCAAAATCCACGATGTATGCAATACAAATAGGCCCAATTTTATTATTAATAACAAAATCAACTTAATTATGAATTACACAAATCAATTTCTTAGAAATTCAACTTAACTCAATTTTTCCAACCAAAAACTTAATTTATAATCATAGATATTCTAAAATGTGATTAAATTGAACAAACCTTTTAAATTAAATCACATGCATGGATTAAACAAATTCCTAATTTTCATAATAAAATCAAAACTTTAGGATTAGTTCCCAAATTTCCATAGACTTGATTTTAGTTCCAAATCAACATTTCCTTATCAATTTCCTTCTAATCCCATAAAATTGATTTCTAACTCTTTTCTATCGCCTTAAATTATGAAATTGAAATTGAAATTATAAAACTCCTAGAAAATATTTGCATGTGTGAAATTAAGAACCAACTAATTTTCTATATTCAAAATCAAATCATAATTTAATTCTTGATTTAGCCAAATTTAGATTAAATTAATTTCCCTCATAACACACTCAAATTTAAACTTATCAATTTTTACACATGAATTAAATCTGAAATCTTGAAATTTCAACATGCATGCAAGTATGGGTTTCAATTTGTAAAGAATAATAAAAATCAAACTCTAACTAATTAATTTCTAAATTAATTTCCCTAATCATGAATCTAATTTAATTTCATCATCTTTTTACTAATTCCCTTTTAATTACATGAAATTGAACCCATCTACCTCTTAATTTTAGCATGTAGGTAATTTATTTACAAGATTGAGCTTTAATTTCTTATATAATGTAAAGATCCTACACATTTCACATAAATTCCATACCTTGGTTGAATTCCTTCCAAAAACTTGAGCCTTCCTTTAATTTTCTTGAACTTCCAGTGCTTTTGTTCTTCCCTTTTGTTCCTACGGCAACTCTCTCTCTCTCCCTTATATTCGACGATATACAGAGCTCACTTTCCTTTCCTTAGTTTTCATCACCTTTTCTTTTTGAGTTCATAAACTCTTTCATCACAATATACATATTTCTCACATCCCCTGTTGGCCTCATTACACGTGCACACACACACACTCTCATAGCACTTCCAGCACAACACTTGACATGCACACACCCACAGAATTTCTTTGCACACACACCCACATATACTCTCAAAGTCAATTTGTGATTAAAATTAATTTAATTAGGCAACACTTAATCTAAATAAATATTGCTTAACACATAATTAAATTAACTATAACAAAACATAAATCACACGTAATTTAATTAGTTTAGTTTGACTTCCATTAAGGCCTAATTAATTATATTTAATTCTATCAATCCGAATCAGATTTTTAGTCAGACTCCCAAAAGGCTCCAAATATTAAATTAAATTTATTATCAATATCAATTTTGATTTCCCAAATCATTTAGGCCTTCAATTCTTGATCAGACTCAAATTTTCATCAATAAATCACATATTCAAATTGGGCACATCATAATTAAATTTAATTTATAATAACCACAATCCCTAATCCTCATGACTTAATCAACTCCAATTGGGACCTAATTAATCGAATCTCAATCTTACTAAACCGAATCGAATATTTAATTAGACTCCCAAATGGGTCCGTAATTAAGATTAAATTGATTCAACTTCCTAACTTCACTTCCTTAAGCCATTTGGACCCTTAATTTCTAATTCCAAAATAAACCTTCAATCAAATCATATACGAGTCAGATTTCACAATTCTCATAAACCCCAAATAAATTATAATACTCGGCAATTAAATCTCAAATCCTCTTAATTAATCAAGTACTAATCATTATACGTGATGGGGTTGTTACAGGCCACATCCAAGCCTTAGGACGGATGTGCGGGCTCACTTTGCATGACGCCTTTCGATCATTGACTTCATGACGAGTCTGGGATATCCCCTTGATTCATCGATTTTTCGATGCGGTGACATGGTGATCATATTGGGCGACATGCGCTTTGCTTGTGCATGTTGTTTCATTTCTTGCTTGCCCCAGGCTCCGGAGGGTTTAGCATCCATTTGATTGAAGTTGCCGAGGGCTTAAAAGAGGGCAAGAGCTGCATCGCCATGACATTAGCTGAGACATTGATGGGTTTAGACGCTTTCCATTGCGAAGAGACGACTAGGTTCGCGGGGAGTCCACTCCTACTGCAGGTAATGTTTCCCGCCCTATCTCACATATGTTCCTCACATCACTCGGCCCTCAGGCTCGGTTTTTCTCTCAAAATCCTTTTTCTCACTTTTCTCTCAACGTACACCTCTCTATTCTTTAATCTCTCATTTTTCATCCATCCCCAGATATGGTTGATGGACAAGTTAAAGGTTGCGGACCCATGCCCAGCATATTCAGCTCGCAGCTATTTCTTCCAATGATGTCTAGTCGATGCCCCGGATGAGGGATGGTGGTTCGAATAGATGTGCAGTCTATCTGCTACCAGTATTGCTTGGCGCTGTCCTTAGTTCAATCTGCAGACGATGAGCTACAGCATGACCCGCCAACCCGAGATTCAGTTGATCGTTCTGACACACTGTGTCTTTTACTTCCCATTTCGATTCCGACGCCAGTTCGGTCATGATCAGACTTGTCCGGAAGAAGGGGTAGAGTATCCGGCTGTATTTCCGGTCCGAGGCGCACAGTTAGCTTGGTATGCCACAGCATGGAGGACTAGAGAGCTTCCGGCCACCGCTCCCACTTTCAGTAGCACCCTCTCTGATGAGTGCATAGCTTGGCTTGTTGAGAAGGCGCAAGTTGGGCCTACTTTGGCATCAGAGGCTTCAACCAGCTCTGGGAGGGGGTGCAGGAACACCTGACTTATCCATGCCCCGAATTTATTGCTTTAATCAATACTTTCAAGTTTTCTTTATGAATGTAATAAAAAGCAACTTTAATTTGTATTCAAGAGTAGGAGAACTCTATACTGAAATCAATGCAATTGAAGGTTGTGGGTACTAAAAATTTTCTGTTTGGTCCAAAAATGGTCTAAGTTGCAAAAAGATTAATTTGAGCAAAATCAACTTTTGTTAAAACATTTCAAAACCATTTTCGATATGGATCAGAACTAGACACGCCTAAGATCTATCACTAAGATGCACAACCCTGGATTCCATCAACTGGAAAGTTGCCCCTAGTCTAAATAGCACTGCACTAGAGATCACAACTGAGTTCTTGAATGCAGAATAGACGAAGATGACCAAACATGATCACATGGACAAAGTTGATCGGGGAAGTGTTTATGGCTGGACTTTAGAATGAAGTTGCTTATGTATCCCAAAGATAGAAATCAAGCCTTACATAGTTCGGCTTGGGTTCACTCATGTATTGACTCTCTCCTTTTGTGCTTTAACTTTTGCCAAGGTCGCCCTTTCTGGGTTTTCAACCTTGCGAGCTCAGTTTTTATTATTTCAAATTTTTCATGCTCTAACTTTTGCCTAGGTCGCCCTCTCGGGTTTTCGGCCTAGCGAGCCACTCAGGGAAAGTATTTCTTCAACTTGTCCATGTTGATCGGCTGGGAGAACTCCAAGCCATCTTGGTCCATCAGAACGACAGCTCCACCTGACCAGATAGACTTGATGATGTAAGGGCCAATCCAATTGGGTCTGAACTTGCCCCTAGGGTCATGGATGGGAGCTCGGTTGTCTTTGAGCACAAGATCCCCTTCCTTCAAATTCCTGGACTTAACCTTCTTGTTGAAAGCCCTGGCAATTCTTCGTTGATAACCCTGAACGTGATACAGTGCTTTCAGCCTTCTCTCGTCAAAGAGCATGAGTTCTTCAAACCTACTTTGCTACCAATCTGCCTCAGCTATCTAACACTCAGCCAATACCCGTAATGACGGAACCTCAACTTCAATAGGTAGAACAGCCTCCATCCCATAAACCAAGGAATGCGGAGTTGCTCCAGTAGAAGTTCGGATTGAAGTCCGGTAGCCCCAAAGAGCAAATGGCAACTTATCTGGCCAGTCCCGGTAGGTTTCCACCATCTTCTGCAGAATGTGTTTGATGTTCTTGTTGGCGGCCTCAACAGCTCCGTTGGTTTGTGGCCGATATGTAGATGACTTATGAAAAGCCACGTTGTACTTCTCCAAAAGTCAACCACCTCCTTCTTAAAGTGGGAACCATTATCTGAAATAATTTCGTTCGGGACCCCGTAGCGACAAATGATGTTGTTCCTAATGAACTTTGCAACATACGATGCTTTCAACACCGCATAAGATTGGGCCTTAACCCACTTCGTAAACTAGTCTATCGCTACCAGAATGTACTCATGCCCATTGGACCCCTTCGAAGTGACAGCCCCAATTACATCAATTCCCCAAACTGAAAATGGCCATCGCGAAGTCATATTGCACAGCTTCGATGGCGGAATGTTCATGCGGTTTGCATGGATCTGACATTTGTGGCATCGCCGAACAAAGCCAATACAATCCTCCTCCATGGTGGACCAGTAATAACCCTGTCTAAGGATCTTCCGGGCTAGCATCACCCCGTTCATGTACGCTCCACACTCTCCTTCATGGATGGCCTCCATCAGGCACTTCGATTCTTCAGCATCAACACACAGTTTTTGCATCTCAAGATGACCTCTCTTGTATAGTTTACCCCCGCAAACGATGAACTGAGCAGCCATTCTTTAAATTGCCCTCTTATCTTTGGCACTTACCCCTGGTAGATACGCTTTCTTTTCCAAGAAGTTCCAGACATCGTAATACCAAGGATTCTCATCTTGTACCTCATCTATGGCAGCAATCAGCTCGTAAGCTGGCACAAATTTCTATCCAATAATGATCGAACACATCCGGACTCCAAAAGGGATGTCTATCATAGAAGATAAAGTTGCTAATGAATCTGCGAACCTGTTGTTCTCTCTTAACAGATGGGCGAAATTCAATTTTTCAAACTGAGGAATCAGCACGTCCAAGGTCTGGTGATAGATTCTCATCTTTTCTTCTTTAACTTTCCAATCTCCTTTAGCTTGAGATACAACAAGGTTCGAGTCCCCGATGACATCCAACCGTTTTGCCCCTAGTTCTTGGGCGGCTTCTAAACCAGCAATACATGCCCCATACTCTGCCTCATTGTTCGAGACTTTGAACCGGAGTTTGAATGCTAAGGGTATGCGGGAATTGTCGGGCGCTATCAGCAACACCCCTATCTCATACCCATATTGGTTTGACACTCCGTTAAAGTACATCGTCCAGGTCTCTTCTTCGACATGCAAAATGGCTTCATCTGGGAATAGGTACTCAACTGCTTCATCCCCTTCAACTGGGTGATCGGCTAGGAACTCCGCTAACGCTCTCCTTTTCACTGACTTGCGCGTCACGTACTTCAGATCGAATTCAGAAAGCAGAAGCAACCAACAAGCTAGCCTACCCGTAAGTACCAGTTTCTCGAAGAGATATTTGATGGGATCTAATCTTGAAACTAGTATTACGGAGTGAGCTAACAGGTAGTGTCACAGCTTCCTGGTAGTCCATACCAAGGCTAGACAAGCCTTCTCCAGTGGAGTGTAGCGGGTCTCGTAATCCAGCATTTTCTTGCTCAGATAGTAGATAGCTCTCTCCACTTTTTCCTCAGACTCCTGTGCGAGCATGCAGCCCATTGTAGTTTCAGTTACTGAAAGATACAGAATCAACGGTTCCCCCGGCTTAGGCGGTGACAACACAGGTGGGTTCTGTAGACATTGTTTGATCTGCTCGAAAGCTGCTTGGCATCAGCCGTCCCATTGGAATTTCTTTCCTTTCTTCAGGAGACCAAAGAGTGGTTCACAAGTCAAGGTTAATTTAGAAATAAACCGTCTTATGAATTGCACTTTACCCAAAAAGCCTCGCACCTCCTTTTCAATCCTTGGTGGTGGCATTTCTAAGATGGTCTTGATTTTGGAAGGATCGACCTCGATACCTCTCTGTGTGATTAAGAACCCCAACATTTTCCCTGCTGTAACACCAAACGTACACTTCTGAGGATTTAGCCACAACCGATACTCTCTGATCCTTTGAAAGAACTTCTGCAAGGCGATGTAGTGGCCCTCTCTTTCTTTGGACTTGACAATCACGTCGTCCACGTACACCTCGACCTCTTTATGGATCATGTCGTGCAATATTGTGGTCGCAGCCTGTTGATACGTGGCTCCAGCATTCTTCAGCCCAAACGGCATCACCCTATAACAATAGGTTCCCCACGGGGTGGTAAAAGCAATCTTCTCCCAATCTTCGGGTGCCATCAATATCTGATTGTAGCCTAAAAACCCATCCATGAACAAAAGCAACGCATGCCCAGCAGTGAAGTCCACTAATTCATCGATATGCGGCAGAGGAAAGTCGTCCTTCGGACTGGCTTTATTCAAATCCCTGAAGTCCACACATACCCGAATTCTGCCATCCTTCTTCAACATCGAAACCATATTGGCCAACCAAGTTGGGTATTCAAGTTGGGTATTCAATTTGGTTGGTAACTTCTTCTTTGATCTTGAGAGCCCAGTCTGGGCGAATCCTTCTGAGCTTCTGCTTAACAGGTCGGGCCTCTGGGTCAAGAGGGATCCGGTGCTATACAATCTCAGGATCGATTCTAGGCATGTCTTCGTAGGACCACGCGAAAACATCTTTGAAATCTTTTAACAAAGCGACTAAGCGCTCGCGCTCCTCCGAAGACAACGTGGACCCGATCTGGACCCGCCGCGGGTCCTTCTCAGTACCAACATTAATTTGAGTGATTTCATCAACCAAGGGTTTAACAAACTTCTCCTGCTCTTAATCAAGTAAATATTGCAAAATCGGAGGAATTTCTTCCTTGTCGTTTTCATCAAAATTTTAAAAATCTTGATTTATGCAATAAATGAAGGGCACAGAAAAGTAATTGAAGGCCACAGCCGCACAATTCTCATTAGTCACTTCATCCAGTCCATCTAATTCCTCTGTTACAACAGACTCACAGAAAAAAGAAAAAGATGACCTAAACAGGACTGTGGCATTCGGGTTATCACCCCCAAGAATACCGAACTTCGGACTCGGCAATTTGGAACTGATTAAAACTCTCTGACTCGGTGGAATCGATTCCACTCACTACTGACTTTGCTTTCGATAAGAAGCCCTCCTTGTATTGCCAGACGAAGGAAGGTGCTCGATAAGAAGCCCTCCTTGTATTGCCCGATAGGAACACATCCTCCGCGCCATGTTCAATTTCCAGGACTGGTGTAGAAACCTCCAGCGGCGAATGGATTGACGAATTCTCAAAAACAATGGCCACCCCCTTCCCATGGGGGTATTAGAGCTTCTAATGCAGAGTGGAAGAGACCGCCTTTACCTGGTGTAGCCACGGCCACCCCAGGAGTAGATTGAAGGTTGCGGGAACGTCCAAGGCATGAAAGTCAATATCGTGTTGTCCTGGACCAACCTTAGTCGAAATCTGTACAATCCCCATCACCTCTGTGCTGGTGTTATCATATGCTCGTATCACTTAGGCAGTAGGCACAAAATCTGCGGGTTTCAACCCGATTGCATATGCCGTCCTCGACGGGCACACATTGATAGCAGATCCTGTGTCAACAAGAACCACCGGTACCCATTTGTCTCTACACTCGACAGAGATATAGAGCGGTTTGTTATGATTTGTCCCCTCAGGCGGCAACTCCTTGTCAGTGAAGGTCAACGTCGGAGAAGCTTCTCCCGGAAAGACCAACCCTACCAACTGCTCAGGTGTGGTGTTGATTGAAAGTTTGGCCTTGTCCATTACAGAAAGGACAGCCTGTCTATGAACTCTTGAGGCCATCAGCAGTCTCCAGATAGAGATGTCTGCTTGTATCTTCTTAAGCTATTTCAACACAGCCTCCTCCTCGAGCAGTCTTTCTTTCTACTTCTCTGTCTCTTTGTTCTTTCCGGACGCCTCGAGTTGATCCAAGTGTGGGGGCTTAAAATACCGCCCACTTCTGGTCATGTGGTCAACTTCCCCCACATACCAGGTATCATCCGGTTGGCTTCGTCCCCAATCTTCATCTGTGTGAGCAAGACATAAGTCATCGTCTTCCCACCACATACCATCAACCATCGACAAGCAACTATCCGGTTCCCTTGCAACTATTCCTGTGCGCACAGCACATTCCGTCCCCTCAGGGGCTTTGGCCTTTCTAGCCCTTTCCAGATCTTTGATCTTTTCCTGCTTGAACTGCTTCAGTACAGCCTGTTGCTCAATATCTTCTGTACTTATACTACCCGAATCTCAAGCAAAATTCTTAACACCGGTGCTCTCCGGCAGTATCTGCTGATTCTCGGCCATTCCGGCCACTACTAATGTCCCCGTTTTTTATGGTCCTTGTTCTAGCTGAGGTTGTTCAACAATATCCAGCTCGTCGCTGAGCCACCCAGTAGCTTCTGCTAACCCATCTAAATCAAACCAGTTGACAGTCACGTCGCCCGGATCCTGTTCATTGAAGAATTGCAGGTTCGTGATATCCTCTTCCAGTATTGCTAGGTCATCTTAGCCCTGATTAGGTCCATCCTCTTGAACTACACAAATCTCTGCCCCCACTGGCAATTCCACCTTTAACTTAGACTGATCTGTTGGTATGATGTAACCGCTCAGGTTGTACACAAATCTAGTAGACCCCTCAGGCTCTGAATGATCATTTCCATCTGCTCCCACAATCATCCCGGTTCATGGGTTCAGGTTGGATTAGGGAGGTGCTCAACATGCACAGATCGGTGCTTTCTTGAATGAACACCTCCGGCTTGGGTAGGTGAGAGGGTGTGATATATATGCTAGGTTCATATGACACAACCGCAGTTTGGATTAGGTTAATGCGTTTGGGAGGTGGAGCTTGGTTATGTGGTGGGAGAGGGTTGGTTGTGACGTTTGGTTTTTCCGAAGGTGCGATCACCTTATAGTCAATGAGATCTTGCATCTCGTGATGCAGTTTGAAGCACTGGTCAGTGTCGTGACCATGCTGTTGGTGGAAGGCACAGTATTTAGCTGGGTTATGGGAGAGAGAAAGTTTTTCTGGCAATGGCCACGGCTCTAGGGGCTTCAAGTGCCCTTTCTTGATCAAAACCCCCAGAGCTTTGGACAGGGGCATATATAGTGGGGTGAAGGTTCTTTGGCCTCTGGGTGCGTATCTGGCTGTTTGTGAGTTACTTCCAGACGCACCGGTGAATAGGGTAGCTATAAGGGTTTTTGGGGTGGTGATGGTGACCATACCCACATCTGAAAATCTGGCAGTTGCAACACTGCTTGTGCCTGCATTCGTACTGTGGTTGAATGCCCTCTTAGGTTGGTCTCTCTCATGATCAATGAGGCCTTGTTTCATGGCGTCCTCGATTTGCACCCCAATCTCATGTAGATCTGCAAAGGTAGGAAAGGGGAGGACGATCATCTTTTGCATAAGCTTGGGCTGGAGGTTGCGCACAACCATCCGTATCTGATCTTTGTCAACCTGCCTGATGGTCATCGTCGAGGCTTTGGCCCTCCAACGGGTTACGAAGTCGGAGAAGCTCTCTTTCGGTTCTTGCCTAGTTATCTCGAGATCACGGGTTATAACCTCGATATGCGTATTGTAGGAGTATTGAGCTACAAAGGCCTCAGCCATCTACTCTCAACTCCTCTTGACAGAGTCCTTCAATTTTGCATACTAAATAGCCGCTACACCCGATAGGGTCCGGCCAAACAGAGAAAGCTTCTGCAATCTGGAGAAGCCTATTGGCCTTAGTATATCCGAGTATAGCTACAAGTGCACCATAAGATCCCCAGACCCATCAAATCGATCTATGTGCGGCATCTTAAACCAGTCCGGCAGTGTTACGGCCGAGTCAGTGTATCCATCCTCTATATCCAAAATGAAATGAACTCCTTGAGACTTTTTGAAGAGCTTTTCTAGCTTGCTCACTTTTAACACCGTTGGATCCATTTCAAACTCAAACGGTGAATCCACTAGGTTGGTGGGTGCTTTGGACAGCTGAGGTAGGATTGGGGGTGGAGCCGGCCCCGTTGGAACGTTCGTATTTTCCTGGACGGTTGTTGTCTCCTCGAGTATTGGAACTGCAGATGGGGGAGGGGCTTAGTATGAAGCAGATGCTCCAGTTTGTTACTGTAGCCTGGCAATTAAATCTGCCTATTGTGCCACAATCTCTGTTTGACGGGCAGCATCCTGCTGCATGTTTTTCATAGTCTCCTGGAGCTGACGCATCATCTCTTCCATTTCGACTAAAAAGTGTGGGTCTGACTGAACTGATGTGTGTAGACTGCCCGAACATCCCGGCTCCACGCACGATGGCGCGAAATCGTTTTGTTCATTAGCTACTACAGTTCGGACTCAATGTCACGGTTCTAAATCTAATCTCACAAAGTGCAATGTGAGACCGATAAATCACCAAAGAGTCCAAATCCGGCAAATCGTTTTGGAAAACTGATTTTTATAAAGAAGTGCCAAACATGGACTGCTTTGCCAGATACAGAGTCGCCACCTAAATATTTTATTTTGAAAAATTTAGGAAACCCTGACTCGTGCCTAAGGACACGTGTCCATCATCACCAAAGTTGCCTCGGCACGGGAACTTGGGTATGAGAAGGGAAGGTCATGCAATGAGCACCCCCGCTCGCCCGATCAAAGATCGGCCTTTACTAACATGATATGTTGTTTTTGAAAACACATGTGTTCTTATTCCGGTTTATTAGCTAGAATTACTATGTGATGCGCACAGCATACAAGTATAGACTAAATCGCCTAAGTTGGAACAAAACATTTCATATTTGTTGGAAAATGGTTCGAAGGTGCTACTCGTAAGTAGGCTAAAACGTGGATTTGTCACCCTTTAGTGGGCTTAGAAAACATGATTTTGCCACTCTCAAGTGGGCTTAAAACTCGCATTTTGATGAATTGTTCCAATTCAAGCAATCAAGCCTCCACCCACAGGCATTCAAACAGCTATAGCAATTAAGCACATAGCCTCATGGCAAGCATGCTATCATGGCAATATGTAATTGCACTCATACAATATGCTAAAGCGTAAACACTCACACTGTACTCCAAGCCAAAATAGAGAACTAGTTAGAAATCATGCATAATCCTAGTTCATGTTAAGATGCCTAATGCAACACATGCAAAAATGCAACTAAAATAGGCTCGGCTATCTAGAATGGCATATGAATGCAACTTGATAACATGTATTCAAATTGGTATTGAAATACAATGCAGTTAGCATGATGCGCCGAGCCCGATACATGCAATACGAATAAATGAATGCAAACATGGAAGCATAAGTATGCTAATTGAAACATGCCCTAAAACTAACCATCGAAAGCTAGTAAATAAAAGGGAGAAAGAAATGGGGATTGAAAGACATGCATCACACACACGCACACTTATTACAACAGATGTGCCCTCTCGACGGAGGGTCCGAATGAGTCAACTAACTAGCTACACTAAGCTAATTAATTACAAACCAAAACATTAACTAACTAATGAGCTAATTAATTATTACAAAACTTTATCGAAACAAATAACTATTCTAAGTTATCAAAAGCACTGAAATGGCCTCGTGATGAGGGATGTATGCGTGCTCGATCGGTTTCGCTCGGAAATCCACTACCGTGCCTCATGTTGCCTCTGTTTGCACTGTTTTAGACTTTTAAAAACTGTGCCAACCTCCAAGATACTTCTGACCCACCTTATAGACATGCTGAGAAGTGGTCGGCCAAAGATAATTGTCATTGGCCAAATATAAAGACTATCGGCCAACTTTGATGGTCGATCGGCAGACTAAGTGGTCGATCGACCAATGCTTCCTGCAGATTCTCCTTTTGCTACAACAGAGCACTAACAGAGGCATGGCCGTGTATTTACAAGAGAATGTGTGTGCAACCACACTCCTTATCATGTCTCAAGCTCAAAGGAGTGTAGTGCTCGGCTCTCGAGCCATCAATCACGCATCTTAATGCATGATGGCCAAAGAGTCAAGCTTGCATAAGTCAATGAATGCACAAATGGACTCGATGAGCCTCCACCCTATCATGCATGATCAAGGGTGTCGGCGACTAAGAAACAAGGCACGTTTCATCACTTTGAGTATGAAATGTCCCTCGTTTCTCTTGTTTGGATTAACGTCCGATCCAAACACATGCAATGCAACACAAACATGTTATCTTGGCATGTTTTACTACAATTCAATTTGTTTACTCATTTTAGATTACCAATTAATCCTTTAACCGGTTAAGTCCAAAAGTGAGAAGTCCTCTAAATGGAAAGATGGACTATGCCACAAGCATCTTGAGCATGAAAGAAGCATCATGTCATTGGTTAGTAGAAACCCTCAAGAGAAGGCTAAAACCATTAGGCATGAACACCTCGATCTCGTGCTCAAACCAACAAAGGGCTTAAAACCTCTTTCAAAGTGATATAACAAATGAAGAATGGGATGCAATGACATATATTCCAGCACTGAAGTAGTATGCTAAATGACATCAAAACACGAAAATGATGTATGTAAGGCATACTCAGAGTCGAAAGCATTGAAACTAGCAAAGAGCATAGCACCATAGGCATACAATACTAAGCCTAAATGACCAAACCAACCCCAGACAGAGGTTAAACATGCATAAACAGTGGCCTAAACATGCTGAAATGGAAGCTCAAAAAGCAAGAGAAGCATGCACACATGTTGGCCTATAAGCAAGACATAATACACAACCCTCAAAAGCAATGAAGGAGTGAAGTATGTGAGAGTGTAACTACACTACATGCACTGAAATTACATGTCAAATGGTGCCATACCATGCAATCATCACATGCACAACACGTTAAAGGCCTCGAAACTCAAAACTAGTCAAGCCCCTTTACACTACAACCATGTTAAGCAATGCTCAAATGACCCTAACCATTCAAAACAGGTCTAAGGCAGGTCAAAATAGTGGCAAAAACATGCTAGACTCGTAGCATAGATGGCAATAAAAATAAGCTCATGTATTGGCTCAAACACAAGGCATAATGCTCAACTCTTAAACACAATTAAAGAGTGATAAACATGAGATTTTAGCAAAGACAAAAGCTCTGAAATTACATTCCAAATGATGCCAAAGCATGCAAACATCACAAGTGTAGCATGGTAGAGGCCTCAAAACTCAAAACTAGTCAAGGCATTTGCACTATAGCTATACAAAACATGAGTCATATGACCAAGGCAGCCCAAAACAGTCCTAAGGCAGCCCAAAACAGTCCTAAAACAGCCCAAAATAATGCTAAAATATGGATGGAGTATAGCCAAAATAAGCTAGCATGATTGGCCAAAACATCAAGCATGTTAGACTACTAAGCATGGATTACACTACAAGTGTATAAAACATGCAAGAGGTGAGTCCATCAATCAAAATCAAAGTTATAACATGCCAAAATAATACCAAAAACATGATTGAACTAAGCTAATTCAAACCACAAGAGCATGCTACTTTGTAAAGCTAACAAGACTAGCAAAGAGGATTTACACTACAAGTGCAATAAGCATGCAAGAGGTGACCAAGACAGCCAAAAATAGAGTTATGGCAGGTCTGATAAGTCACAAAAATGAGCCTAAATAAAGCCACAAAGAAATAAAAACACATGCTCATTTGGTTGGCCATCAACACTAGCAAGCAAGACAAGAGGAGAGGGGACCACCCCCTCCTATTTGGGCCCTCAAAACAGGGTTTTTACCACTGAAAATCCTTTGGATTTTAGTAGTTTTAAATCCAAAAAGAAGTTGTTTGAAAGGCTTGAAAGTTAGCTCAAAAGAGCATACAAGCCAAAGAGCAAAAGGGAAGACAACCCCCTAGCCAACCAAGGCACAAACCAACACTTTTAGGACTGAAAAACAGAAGAAAAATAGAGGTTTTTGTAGTTCAACACCACCCCAAAAACAGCCCCAAAACAATGAAAAAAGGGTGGTGAAGCAAGTGTGCAAAACAAATACAAAAGATGAGAGTTATACCTCTTGATGCACAGCAGCAAAACTAGCCAAAATCTGAACCAAAATCAGCCTTTTGGAGCTCAAACAAAGTCCCAAGCTACCTCAACCCAAAGATGATCAACTTTGGTTAAGGGTCTCTTTGCAAAAGTGTAGGAAATTCTCACTTCTAAGCCTGAAACAAGAGGAGAATGAGAGAATTCTAGGGAGGGAGAGAGTTTTACTCACAAAACTTCTAGAGAGAGAGGATTCTAGAGTGAGAAGCTCTCAAATTTCTATGCCTTTAAGAAATGTTCTCACCCTTCAAAATGAGATATAAGGCTTCATTATACAGCAAAAAGAGAGGTTTGGGTCGAAATATCTCAATTGGAAATATCTGATGCAGTGTACAACAGCTGGAGGAGAAATATCTGTCAATTCTAGGCTTTCTAGACATTTTTGGCCGATCGGCCAACATTTGTGGCCGATAAGGTTCACTTTTGGCTGACCTACAGCTGCTAAGCTCCAATTGTTGCCGATGCACTTCCATAGAGGCCGATGGGAAAAATCAGTCCTGGTCTCTAACTTGAAGCAAGCCTAACTCCTTCATCTGGATGCCTTTTCAGGTCATTCTTGTGCCTAAACTGAAACCCCAGAAGTCTTCTTTCCAAATTTGGCAGCCTCATCTCAAAATTCCATGTGTGATAAGAGATATCTCTCTTTCAGTGAAGGCTGCTTAGTTTCAGTCCAACTGAAATGATGCCCAACTTCAACCAATGATATCTCCCCCATCTGGACTCGACTTTAGGAGATTCTTAAGTGAAAAATGAAGCTCCGGAAGTAAGCTTTCCAACGGTGGTGGCCTCATAGTTGAAATCTAAGTATTCAAAAGGATAGGCTTGATTTAGCGAGGGCTGCTCGACTCTCTCTTAGCAATTCATGCCCATCTTCTTCTCCAACTTGGTTTCTTCCCTCTTCTCTTGTTTTCTTCAACTCCAAACCCCTAAACAAGGTGTTTTTGAAAGATTTTTCAAAGATTTCATCTCTCTTTCATTCATTTCAACTTTTTCCTTGCTCGGTTTACCGAAAAGCACGATATTTGACAAAATACGAGCATCGGAACATCGTAGGAACTTCTTTAAAAGTGTTTTGAAAGAGAGGGTTTTAAGGTCTAAAATCCATCCAAAATAGCTTTGGTCCAAAATGGGATGTGAGGTTAGGGTTTGACTCTCCTCTTACCAAAGAAATCGACCCTTTGCCCTGCACATCTTTCATCACCGAGTAAACCATCAATAGCGCCCAAGTCTTAAGGACGGTCAAAAATGGGATGTCTACAATGTGTATTCCCTCTCTGTGGGAGAAACAGAACTCGGATCCCTACTGTACTCAGGTGGGATAGACAAAGCCCTCTGAACTGACTGCTGAACTGATATCCTCTGTCTAACTACCCTCTGTCAAATAACCAGGTGTAATGAATAGAACACTAGTTGTCCGTCTATCAGATCCTCAGATCGATTAAGTCTTCGATCTCTAACCCAGAGTGCTCGGGGAATATCTGCCTGATCGGAAGCAATAGTGCTAAACTACCTTGCAAAAAGATAAATAAAGCATAATAAAGAAACAAACAACCAAAAGTGCAGTGTGCTATGTTATGAGCTGAATAAATTAAAGACAACACACAGTTGGCCTGACAACACACAGTTGGTACTTGTAAGCTGAACACACTGTTCTCAAACACTGATCACTGTGCCCAAATGACAGTCCCAAAACTGATACCCTCAGGTAAAACTGATTCTTCAAATACTGATGCCCGCAGGCCTGATACCCTCAGGTAAAACTGATTCTTCAAATACTGATGCCCGCAGGCCTGATACCCAGACTTGCGAACTGATACACACAACCCTGTAGAGACACACTCTGACAGTAAATATCATGTAAGTAAGAGCCAAAACACCCCGATGTTGGGGTAGGGTTTCCTTGTCCTATTTTGTCAGGAGCTAGGGTTTCACTACGCACACAGCGATTTCAAACAACCTATAATCGGGTAAGCAACCTGTCCTAGTTTTGAATAGTCAAAAAGGGTGCCTCGGTAAAAATCGAGGTTTGTGTTCCCGTCGTGGTAGAGCCCGCAATCGGTCAGCCTTATGGCACGCTTCTCAAAGCGAGCCTCCGGCAAACCGTTCAGGAATAACATACGGCAAACACGGTGTTCTAGGCGCACCAATGCAAATGCAATGCAAAGAGACACATAAGTGTGAACAAAACAAGATATCATGAGTTCGAGTCAAGTTCTCTAACTCCCCAGCAGAGTCACCAGATACTATAGATGCGCCCTGAGGACTCCCGAAGCTCCACGCTGCAAAGGCGCGAAATCTCGTTTGTTCTCTAGCTACTACAGTTCAGACTCAAATGTCACGGTTCTGAATCTAGTCTCACAATGTGCGATCTGAGACCGATAAATCACCAAAGAGTCCAAATCCGGCAAATCGTTTTGGAAAACTGATTTTTATAAAGAAGTGCCAAACATGGACTGCTTTGCCAGATACAGAGTCGCCACCTAAATATTTTATTTTTGGGGGAATTTAGGAAACCCTGACTCGTGCCAAAGGCCACATGTCCATCATCACCAAAGTTGCCTCGGCTCGGGAACTTGGGTACAAAAGGGGAAGGTCATGCAATGAGCACCCCCACTCGCCCAATCAAAGATTGGCCTTTACTAAGCATGATATCTTGTTTTTGAAAACACATGTGTTCTTATTCCGGTTATTAACCTAGAATTACTATGTGATGTGCACAGCATACAAGTATAGACTAGATCGCCTAAGTTGGAACAAAACATTGCACGTTCATTTGAAAACGGTTTGAAGTTTGCTACTCGTAAGTAGGCTAAAATGCGGATTTCAATGATTTGCTCCAATTCAAGTAATCCAACATTCACCCACAAGCATTCAGCCAATTATATCACATAAGCAGTTAGCCTCATGGCAAGCATGCTTTCATGGTAACATTAACACACATGCAGTATGCTAAAGCGTAAACACTCACGGTGTACTCCGAGCCAAAACAAAGAACTAGTTAGAAATCATGCATGATCCTAGCTCATGTTAAGATGGCTAATGCAACACATGCAAAAAATGCAGCTAAAATAGGCTCAGCTATTCTAAGATGTCATGTGAAATGCAACTTGGTACATGTATTCAAATTGGAATTGAAAATACAATGCTGTTAGTATGATGCGCCGAACCCGGTGCATGCAAGACAGATGAATGGATGCACGCATGCAAAGCATAAGATATGCTAAACAAAATATGCCCTAAAACTAACCATCGTAAGCAAATAAGTAAAAGGGAGAAAGAAATGGGGGTTGGAAGACATGCATCACACACGCGCACGCTTATTACAACAATACGCCCTCTCGCAAGAGGGACTGAATAAGAAGCTAAACTAGCTAATCTAAACTAATTAAACTAATTATTACAAACAGATTAATTAACTAATCCCCATTTGTACTAGTTAACTAATTATTACAAAACGAATTGAAATAGTTAAACGCATTAACTATTAAAGTACAAAACGAATGCTTAATCTAGCTAAGTAAAGAAGCTAAGTAAAGCAGTAAACAGGAGGTTCTCAGAGGGAGAATACTGGATGCATGCCCGGTTGCCTCGTTCGGAAATCCAATGCGATGCCCTGATTTGACTCTGTTTTCAATTGTTCTCAGAACTTTGCACAAAGCTCCAGAACACTGAAACTCCATCATGGGAACCTGTGGGAGGGCTGCCGACCACATATTGGTATTAGAGACCACCTGCCGACCACTTTCTGTGTTGAAAGCCTGAAAATGTGGTCGACCAGCTAGTAATACTGGTCGGCGGACCAGTTGTTGCTGTTGAATTCCAGTTTGCTGCAACAGAGAGCAAGAAAGGACGTGGCAATATATTTGCAAGATGTGTGCACAACCACCCTCCCTATCATGTCATGAACTCAAGGGAATGTGGTTCTCGACCCTCAGGCCACCAATCGCACATTTCAATGCGTGATGGCCGAGAAATCAAATTGCACAATTCAATATGGAATGAATACACAAGTAAACACATAAAGCCTAAAACTCTATCATGTTTGATCAAGAGCGTCGGCGACCGAGAATTGAGGCACGTTTCATCACTTCAAGTATAAAACGTCCCTCGTTTCTCATGCTCGGATTAACACCTAATCCAAACAACAATACAACACATAACATGGCATGCTCAATGCAATGTAATTCAACGTTAGCACGCAAACATGCAAATGCAACTACGTGACATACACAATGCAATAGACAACATGGCATACACAATGCGAACAACAACATGGCATACTCAATGCAATGTAACATGATCAACTTAACAAAGCTAAGAGCATGCAAACAAAGCTAATGCATGTATGTACAATACAACGCAACAAGGGCAACAATATGCAATACACCAAGCATGCAACAACATGCAAACCACATACTCAATGGACTTATACCAAAATGAACAGACCTCAGCCATGCTCAAAACAGTGGCCATAACACCAAAACAAAGGCATGAAATGCAAAACAAAGCATGCACATGTACTGGCCCATCAACTAGGCCTACGAACACAACTCTCAAGCATGATGAAGAAGCGATAAACATTGAAGTGTGATAGCACTAAAGGCTCTGAAATCAAGTGTAAAATGATGCCAAATCATTCAAACAACACAAGTAAAGCATGCAATAGGGCTTAAGGCACAAAGCCATTAAAGAGACTACACAAAGGGCATGCAATACATGGCACAAATGATTGAACCAACCATGGATAGAGCTTAATTAGGTCTAAACAAAGACCAAAACATGCTAAGATGGGGGCCCAAGGACCTAGGCAAGATGGCATACATGCTAGACCAAAACAAGGCAACAAATGCACAACACTCAAATGCACTTAAAGAGTGAATGAAGTGGGAACATGGCAATGCTATATGTTCTGAAATGTCATGTTAAATGATGCCAAATCATGTACACAACACAAATGAAGCATGCTATAGTGCCCAAAGCTTGAAGCTAGCAAGAGCACTTGCACTATAACTATGCAAAACATGAAGCATATGGAAAAGGCAACCCAAAATAGTCCTAGAACATGTTAAAATGATACTAAAACATGTATGGAAGGAAGCCAAAATAAGCTAGCATGGAGGGCATGAAGCATGATGAATGCAAGGCAAATAGGGTGGATTACACTACACCTATTAAGACCAAGCATGGAATAACTTAACCAACAAAAATCAGAGTTATATCATGGCATAATAACCCCAAAAACACACTGAAATGATGGCTCGCAAGCTATGGCATGAAGGCATACACAATGGCTCATGTTAAGGCATAAAGGACCAACCCTCCAACGCATTGAATAAGTGACAAATATGAGTTTATGGCCACACTACATGGACTGAAATAACATAACAAATGATTCCAAATCATTCAAATAGGCCAAGCAATGCATGCTAGTGGACTTGATACACAAAGCTAACAAGCTAGAATGCACTATAGCTATACAAAGCATGGCATGCATGACCAAAACAACACAAATCAGAGCTAGAACATGCTAAAACATGGACAAAATCTTCTCAAAGTTAAGCCAAAAGCATGCAAGAATGACATGTCAAAGCATGATGCATGTTAGGCTATTTCATGGAAATGCACTACAAGTGTATGGAGCATGCAAGGGCCAACCAAACCAAACCAAAACAGAGTCATGACATGGCAAAACATCACCAAAAACATGTTGAAATGGAAACAAAACAAGCTAGAATGGCATGCTACTTCATTAAGCACACAAAGCTAGTGTGTGAGATTTACACTACAAGTGTATTAGGCATGCATTGAGTGACAAAACCAAGTAAAAACAGTGGTATGCCACAGCAAAATAACCCCAAATACATACTAAGATATGGCCAACATAAGCTTAACAAACATGCTCAAACATGAGGCATATGAAGCAAGTATACAAAACACAAGGAGAGGGGATGACCCTCTCCTATTTAAGACCTCAAAACCACCTTTCCACCACTAAAAATCCTCTGGATTTCAGTGGTAGAAAGGTCATGCAAAGGCTACAACAAGAGCCTAAAGAGATGGCTCAAAACAAGGCCTAACAAGGCCTAAGAGGGGGTAGATCACCCCCAACGAAAAAGTGACCTTAAACAAACATTTTAAGGACTAAAAAAATAGAACTTTTTGCAGTTAAGAGTTAAGCTTAAAATAGTATGCAAGTTGGTCTAAAAGCTTAAGCAAAAATGGGGGTTTAAAAGGTTAAAGACTCGCCCTTGTAGACCACCTTCAAGGCTGCAACTCCAGCACACTTTTTGATTTAAAACCAGTCCAAGAACTTCAAAAACAACCTCTAAGGACCTCAGCTCCAAGAGTATGGTGTTTGAGTGTGTGTTTGTGTACAAAAGTGAGACAAAATGACACTTTTAAGTCACAAAACAAGAATAAAAGAGAGATATAGATACAAGGCTATATGTATAACTCAAACCCCAAATTTTTGAACCTAGAGGAGGGAGGAGAAGCCTCTCTCTTATAGAGAGCAAAAGCACAAGCTTCTTGAAGAAGCTAAGGCTCAAGGCCATCCCTCCACAGACGTATATGGAGGATGGTTCTTGTGCTCTCCAGTTGTACCAGCTGGCCAAAAATATCTCCAAAAAGGTGACAAAAAGCAGCCGACCACTTAAAGTGGTCGGCCAACTACTTAAAGTGGTCGGCCGACCACTTCAAGTGGTCTCCCAAGAAGACAACTGGTCGGCCATAGGTAGGAGTGGTCTACACACTGAAGGAAAGCCAATGGTGTGGTGGCCGACCATTAAAGATGGCCCAAAGACCAAGAAAGCCAGTTATCCGACTAGAAAACTAGCTGGCAGAAGGAAAAGTGGTCTCTAAGGAGAAAAAATGGTCTCCCACCCTTGTACCACCTTCCAAACAAGGAAAACAAGGTTTGTACCAAAAACAAACCGGCCAATCCCAGAAAATTGGTCTCCCACCCTTGTACCACCTCCTCTGCCTCAAGTTCAAGTCTTTCTGTGTAAACAAATACTTCAGACTCTTATGATCCGAGAACACCTCGAATCTCTCACCATAAAGGTAGTGCCTCCAGATCTTTAAGGAAAAAATCACAGCTGCTAACTCTAGGTCATGTGTAGGGTAATTCCTCTCATATATTTTCAACTACCGCGAGCCATAGGCTACCACTTTCCCCTCTTGCATTAACATACAACCCAAACCCTCTCGTGAAGCATCACAATAAACTGCATAACCCAAACCTCTCTCCGAAATAGTCAAAACTGGAGCGGTAGTAAGTCTAACCTTAAGTTCCTGGAACGACTTTTCACAAGTCTCACTCCATACAAATTTGACCCCTTTCCGCGTCAATCTAGTCAAAGGTGAAGCTAGCTTGGAGAAATTTTTCACAAACCTACGGTAATAACCGGCCAATCCCAGAAAACTGCGGATCTCAAAAACACTCTTAGGCTGTGCCCAATCTTGCACTGTCTCAATCTTGGATGTATCAACAGACACCCCTTCCCCGGAGACTACATGGCCTAAGAACTTAACCTCTCTTAACCAGAACTCACACTTCTCAAACTTGGCATACAGCTTATGGGCTCTAAGCAACTCAAGCACCACTCTCAAGTGTTTCTCGTGCTCCTCCTCCGAAGGTGAATAAATCAGAATGTCGTCTACGAAGACGACCACAAAACGATCTAGGAATTCCCGGAAGATCCGGTTCATCAGGTCCATAAACACTGCCGGTGCATTGGTAAGCCCAAAAGGCATCACCAAAAACTCATAGTGGTCATACCACGTACGGAATGCCGTCTTCAGAATATCCTCCTCTCTGACCCTCAACTGATGGTAACCCGATTTCAAGTCTATCTTAGAGAAACAGCGGGACCCTTTCAACTAGTCAAACAAATCATCTATACGGGGCATATGGTACTTGTTCTTAACCGTAGCCCGATTCAATTTCCAGTAATCGATACAAAGTCTCAAAGCCCATCTTTCTTCTTAGCAAAGAGGGTCGGTGCTCCCCACGGCGAAGTACTAAGGCGAATAAAACCCTTATCTAGCAACTCCTGGAGTAGAATCTTCAACTCACTCAACTCGGCTGAGGCAAAATGATATGGTGCCATGGAAACCAACGCCGTGCCGGGCACGAAATCAATAGAAAACTCCACCTCTCGATGGGGTGGCAAACTAACAAGATCCTCGGGAAAGACGTCCTAGTACTCACAAACTACTCTGGTAACTCAATCTGGATCTCATCACACTTACTACTCATAAAGCTAGTGAGAAGACCACTAAGCTCACTACGCCCTCGCAGATCATACACTGGTGGCAAAACACTACCAACCCGATCCCCCAAGAAATGGAAACAATCCCTGCTCAAGGTACATGCAGTGACCCTCTGGCGGTAACAATCAATAACAGCCTGGTATGAGGATAACCAGTCCATACCTAAAATCACATCGAAACCCGACATAGCCATAACTACAAAAGAAAATGGAAGCAGGCGGTCAGCGACCTCAATATCACAACCCTAACACCCTTATTTCAGAATCAATTCACCCCCAACAAGTGATACAACACAAATGGGAGATGCTAACTGCGCCAACTCCAACCCCAAAATAAATGTAAATGCAGCAGATATAAAGGAATAGGATGCACCCGTATCAATCAATACATTAGCAACCGAGTTGCAAAACAAAAAGGTACCTCTCACAATAGATGGAGCCGGTACAAGATCCTGCGTAGTAACAGCATACACACGCCCTAAAGGTCTGTAATCTACCTGCTCACCTCTTGGAGCAAAAGACTGTTGTACAGACTGAGACGATGAGGCTCCCTGATTGGCCCTCGAGGCCTGAACTGACTGAGCTGGCTGAAAACTCTGCCTCGACCCAGATGCACCAAATGTGCCACTCAACTGCGGGCAAAACCTCTTCAGGTGCCCCGCCTAACCACACTGGTAATAAGAGAGCGGCTGGCCTCTGCCCTGACTCTGGCTCTGAGGACGAGCCGAAGATGAAGCTGCTCTCTACCCTCTTCCCTTCTGCGGGCAAGCTGGAGACTTGTGGCCCAGCTGGCCACATTTGTAATAGGTAAAGTCTCCCTGACTGCCTCTTCCAGAGCTTGAACTCGGCACTAGAAAGGTAGATCTCACAAAAGCACCCTGGGACTGCTGAGGGTTAGAACCCCTCTGCCTCCTACCATCCCCATGGCCATCCTGACCCCTCTTGGAGCCCCTCATCCTCTCCTCCTCCTCATGCATAATAATCTCCATATGGGCCGCAGCATCTACAAGGCGCCCATACTCCCGAGTCATGGACCCCGCAACTCTCATCTTGAGCCCGGTCCTTAACTTCTTCTCAAATTCAAGACAACGGCGTTCCTCAAATGCCACTAGCTCAGGTGCAAACCTAGATAAGCTAGTAAATGCGGCCTCAAACTCGGCCACTGGTGTACTTTCGGTGCTTGAGCCGACAGGCCGATCCTCGGCTTCTCACGACGGGAGACAGAAACTTCTCCTGAAAGGCACCAACGAAAGCCTCCCAAGTCCCTTCAATACAACCCCGCACAAACTTCCACCACTAACCCGCGTCTCCTTTCAGCTGGAAAGACGCCAAGGTCACCTTCAAAGCCCCGTCTTCAATGCCAAGCATCTCAAACGTCTTCGTCATCTGCTCAAGCCACTCATCAGCCTTCAGTGGCTCTTTAGGATCCCCCACAAACTCATCCGGATTCGACCGGAAAAACTCTCTCTTCAAAAAGGACGGCCCTGCTTCAGTTACATGGGCCTGAACTTGATTCTCAGCTCTGAGAATGTCCATGGATTCCCTCAATGCTCTTGCCATCTCGCGGGCTAAGGCGCCCATGGCCTGCTGACCTGCTGGCTCGGCCACATTGGCCTGACCAACACCCTCCTGCTACGCCGGAATCTCGTCCGGTATAGGCATCTCCTGTCTCCTAGGCCTACCTCGCCTACCACCACATCCTCGTCCTCGTCTTGACATCCTAATAAAGGTAACGAAAACATTAGCACATTCACAAATGTGCCGAAGCTATCTCACTCACGTCCTAAGCATTGGACAACAGTAATTCATTCAACGTAAGCACATAATCACATAAGCACCTACGAATTTCACTTCCAGATAATGACAGTCCTGTGGCGTTGCTAGAGTTCCAGTTAGAAACAGCATTGATCAAGTGCTTTTCCAACAGGACTCTCAGAAACTCAAGGATCCAGTCAACATCCTAGAAACTAAATCCCATACCCAGATAGTCACATAAACATGTTATCACATAAGTACATAACATTACACCTAAGTCTTTAACAAGCGAGACAAACCCATTGTGGTACTAACCACTTCCCGCGTACCCAAAGTATTCAAACCCGGTACGCTCTGATACTAAGTTGTCACGCCCTCAAAATAATACATAAACCCAACATTCAAGATATCCATAGACATACGAGAATAAAGCATATTTCCATTTTATCAGAGTATTCGTTACAAAAGTATAACATGTTGATAACAAAAGTAAATGCCCTATGGGCTTACAACTTTCCAAGCCAACACTTGGTTACAAAAAGAGAGTACTAACTTAAATACACATTAAGCCCTTGGCTTGAATTTACATGTAATACCAAAATAACAAAACAACCAAAAGAGTCTTCAACTCCTAAAACCTTCCAAGCTACGTCCTTGGAGGTGGTATGTCACCTGAACCTGAAAATGATGTCCCATATAGGGTGAGCCAAAGCCCAGTAGAGATCTACTAAACCAAATATGAGCAGTAACTAAAACATTACCATTCGATAAATGTTTAACACTTGTAAACCAGATTATAACACATTCCAATTCCATGACCAATATGTACATGTTTCATTCCACTTTCCTTTACTTAACTAATTCAATTCATAAACATGGCTCAAAACCTAGCCAAACAATTAAATGAGACTACATCTCATATTAAAACACTTCATTTATCCACAATTCAAATGAGACTACAACTCATAATAAAAACACTTCCAATACTTCAATTATCTACGTTTTGCAAATGTAATTAGAATTTCGGGACTTTCACCCTGGACACTCCGGCCAACTTAGTTATTAATGGAGTCCATCCCTTATCTCCTTTCAAACAGATTTGAGAGTACATCCCCTATCTCCTCTCAAACCATGGAGTACATCCCCTATCTCCTCCCAAACAATACACATATACAATGTGTTTAAACACTTATCATATACAATGATCAATCAATACACATATTCGATGTATTATTCCAACCGTCATATTCAATGACATATTCCGAATGATTAGTTTCAATTTTCCCTAATCAACATACAGTGTCTACAACAATCAAGACTATCCTCCACCGATAGCCCAAAGCAATTATCTCTAAACAGATAATAAATTTATCAAATAGATAAAATAACAACATTTTCATAGGTGAGTGATTAATTTATCCAACTACACCAATCAACCTATAATTTCCCAATTTCATAATTTCCAACTCAATTTCATATTTCCCAAATTAATTATTCCACATAATCAGGGCATTTTCCCTCTTTTTCCATTATTAACCCTAAAGTTCAATTTCATCAATTTAACAACACTAATTCCATTTTCCAAGGTCTCAGATATACATGGAGTTTAACATTTCAAACACTCCCTGTTTATAACCTCTAATCCAACCCTAACTTTCCCAAAATCACCATAATCCACCATTTATACAAAATGCATAACATCTATGTCAAAACCTATAGAAAGGAGTAAGTTATCCCTACCTCAAATGAAGAGACCAAATGGAGAAGATGATGAAACTCGAAATGCTCCAAACCCAAAGATTTTTGGATTGAAATGTAGCCCACACCAAGCTCTACACTTTATACAAAGGAACTAGGGTAGGAGACCACTAGAATATTGAGTATTTGCAGAGAGAAGATATGTAGAGAGAGGGAGCAGCCGATCTAGGGTTTGTGTAAAAGAGAATGATGAAAGTGAAGTGTTACCCGCTGCTGCCAACTGATATATTCGAGGCTTGCTCAAGCGAAGGATTGGTCGCTCGAGCGACCAGACACAAAGAAACCTCGCTCGAGCGCACAAAGCCTTGCCCGAGCCAACAATTCGAAGCTTCAGGTCTGCAACCCAGAAGCGCTCGAGCAAAGAAAAGCTCGCTCGAGCGAAGAAATGCAACCTTCAGATCCAAACTAGACGCAAACGCATGCTCGAGCTCAAGACTTCTCGCTCGAGCCACCAGACACACCATTCAACTCTCGCTCGAGCAAAAGAACCCTGGCTCGAGTGAAGGAACTAAAACAAAGTGCTCACTCGAGCGAAGACACAAAAATCTGGGCAGCAACCATTGGTTTAAACTCACTACCAACCTGTAACAAACCTGCCCAACATAACCCAAACTCGAATACAAAGAGTTAAAGGACGGAAACAAGATATAAACAACAACCAACACCACGGAACCTAAGTTCGGAATACAATAAACAATTGAGGGAAAACCAGGATCGCTATACTACTAGTACTAAAGGAGGTTCTACATGTTGATAACACATTTCAAGAAATTTGAGTTTCATATCTGGATCTTTCATTTGGTCGGCCAAATCTGACATAGATTTCTGGTCGTCTGTTAGAACATGAATGCTAGGACCACCAAGGTCTAAGCCATTCATTTCAACAATAGATTTTCAATAATTAATTTCAGAAATCTGATTCAGGTTTCTGGAACAAGAACAAGTCACTTCTAGTTCTTCATTTTCTTTATCAGTGGTTGATAGAGAATAAAGCTCAGCAAGAGCATCAGACTCAGAGCTAGTTTCTAATTCTTCTTCTTGAAGAGTTTGAAGTATCTGTTGAGTTATATGAGGATCCAAAAATAATTCATTAATTTTGGTTTTTAATTTGGATCTACATTTATAAGCATAATGTCCTGTTACTCCACATTTATAACATTTAACATCCTTTTTAGGAGGTTTTCTGTTAGGGTTTTTCTTTTTGGGTTGAGGAGAAAACTTTTTCTAGTAAGAAGTATGACTAGATTTCCTGCACTGTTTAGGATATTTTTTTGCAAATTTCTTCGAATAAGATTTCCTGGTTTTAGGATATTGAATTTTTGTATCATAGGCAAATTGTTCACAAAATTCACCTAATTCTTTTTTCCCTGTAAGATTCTGCTTTTTGAGTTGATACTGTACTTTCAGGTCATTACAAAGTGCAAGACCTTCTTCAATGACTACAGCAATGAGCTGGCCATAGGTATACTGATTGTAGGGTATAGTCATTAGGTAATTAACTTCGTACACAATACTCTCATTGTGAGAGGTTAAGAGATTAAAAAAAAATGAAAAATTAATTTCTTGATTTCAAAAACATTACATTCAAAAGATTAAATTACTTTCAAAAGAATTGATTGGTAAAATAAAAGTCAGTTAATATTTTCTTTCAACAATTTCTTTTATCCCATTTTAAAATTAATCTAGCCTAGAGAAGACTTTTAATTCCTTTCTATCATTTCCCATTAACCTAATAAATTTCAAATCTAAAAAATAAAAAATAAAAAACTAGTATATTGGAGCTACTCAATTAAATAATTGTTTTTGCTCGTGCTTGTTAAATTTATTATGCGTTCATTCTCATGAATACATTACATTAATTAAGGGGAAAAAATCTTGACCATAAAAAATATGATAGGTATAGCATTAATAATTTATATGTAATTATTAAGTTTTGGCTCCAAAATTATTTCCTTTATTAAAATTATATCTTCATGATAAATAAATAAAATAAAATAACTCATAGAAGAGTAAGAGCAAAATGCAAAAATTATTAATTTGACACCAATTGATACACACGTGAAAGTAGATTTCGTAATTTTTTATAAATTAATGAAATGGTAATTAAGCGTGATAAAGTTGTCACTTTTTTGGATGTATTTGTTTTAATTTGACACATTCAATCATATCTAGCAATTAACTTCGAAAACAATACTCCCCTTGTGAGAGGTTAAGAGATTAAAAAAAAAATGAAAAATTAATTTCTTCATTTCAAAAACATTACATTCAAAAGATTAAATTACTTTCAAAAGAATTGATTGGTAAAATAAAAGTCAGTTAATATTTTCTTTCAACAATTTTTTTTTATCCCATTTTAAAGTTAATCTAGCCTAGAGAAGACTTTTATTTCCTTTCTATCCTTTCCCATTAACCTAGTAAATTTCCAATCTAAAAAATAAAAAACTAGTATATTGGAGCTACTCAATTAAATAATTGTTTTTGCTCGTACATGTTAAATTTATTATGCATTCATTCTCATGAATACATTACATTAATTAAGGGGGGGAAATCTTGGCCATAAAAAATATGATAGGTATATCATTAATTATTTATATGTAATTATTAAGTATTGGCTCCAAAATTATTTCCTTTCTTAAAATTATATCTTCATGAGAAATAAATAAAATAAAATAACTCATAGAAGGGTAAGAGTAAAAAGCAAAAAGTATTAAGTTGACACCAATTGATACACACGTGAAAGTAGATTTCGTAATATGTTGTAAACTAATGAAAAGGTAATTTAGCGTAATAAAGTTGTCACTTTTTTGGATATATTTGTTTTAATTTGAAACATTCAATCATATCTAGGTAATTAACTTCGTACACAATACTCTCCTTGTGAGAGGTTAAGAGATTAAAAAAAATGAAAAATTAATTTCTTAATTTCAAAAACATTACATTCAAAAGATTAAATTACTTTCAAAAGAATTGATTGGTAAAATAAAAGTCAGTTAATATTTTCTTTCAACAATTTTTTTTATCCCATTTTAAAATTAATCTAGCCTGGAGAAGACTTTTAATTCCTTTCTATCCTTTCCCATTAACCTAGTAAATTTCCAATCTAAAAAATAAAAAACTAGTATATTGGATCTACTCAATTAAATAATTGTTTTTGCCCATGCATGTTAAATTTATTATGTGTTCATTCTCATGAATACATTACATTAATTAAGGGGGAAAAATCTTGGCGATAAAAAATATGATAGGTATAGCATTAATTATTTATTTGTAATTATTAAGTTTTGGCTCCAAAATTATTTCCTTTATTAAAATTATATCTTCATGATAAATAAATAAAATAAAATAACTCATAGAAGGGTAAGAGTAAAATGCAAAAATTACTAATTTGACACCAATTGTACTCTCCTTGTGACAGGTTAAGAGATTAAAAAAAAATGAAAAATTAATTTCTTGATTTCAAAAACATTACGTTCAAATGATTAAATTACTTTCAAAAGAATTGATTGGTAAAATAAAAGTCAGTTAATATTTTCTTTCAACAATTTTTTTTATCCCATTTTAAAATTAATCTAGCCTAGAGAAGACTTTTAATTCCTTTCTATCCTTTCCCATTAACCTAGTAAATTTCCAATCTAAAAAATAGAAAACTAGTATATTGGAGCTACTCAATTAAATAATTGTTTTTGCTCGTGCATGTTAAATTTATTATGCGTTCATTATCATGAATATATTACATTAATTAAGGGAAAAAAAATCTTGGCCATAAAAAATATGATAGGTATAGCATTAATTATTTATTTGTGATTATTAAGTTTTTGCCCCAAAATTATTTCCTTTATTAAAATTAGATCTTCATGATAAATAAATAAAATAAAATAACTCATAGAAAGGTAAGAGTAAAATACAAAAATTATTAATTTGACACCAATTGATACACACGTGAAAGTAGATTTAGTAATTTGTTGTAAACTAATGAAAAGGTAATTAAGCGTAATAAAGTTGTCACTTTCTTAGATATATTTGTTTTAATTTGACACATTCAATCATGTCTAGGTAATTAACTTCATACACAATACTCTCCTTGTGAGAGGTTAAGAGATTAAAAAAAATGAAAAATTAATTGCTTGATTTCAAAAACATTACATTCAAAAGATTAAATTATTTTCAAAAGAATTGATTGGTAAAATAAAAGTCAGTTAATATTTTTTCTTCCTACAATTTTTTTTATCCCATTTTAAAATTAATCTAGCCTAGAGAAGACTTTTAATTCCTTTCTATCATTTCCCATTAACCTAGTAAATTTCTAATCTTAAATAAATAGATAAAATTAAAAAAATTAAAAAAAAAATAGTAAATTCTTTTTATGTTATTCTGTTACTCCCCCCCCCCCCCAACAATGCTCAACATTAATTTTGCAAGGTTCACGTATTTTTCATAATCTATATATATTGGAAAATGTCCCGTAGCTCGAATAAGCTAGGCTCGAGAGGCCCGAATCTGTTTCCTTTCGTCTCCTCCCCTCTCTATCTCTATTCTCATCACTCTCACCTCTTATCCTTCTCATCCCTCTCATCTCCATCATCACCAATTCCCTCTCTCTCTCCTCCACTACCACCATTGTTGTATTTTTCATGATCAAAATCAAACCCAGTTGTCTGATCTTTCAAATTTGAAGAGAAAGTAGAGCATCTCTCTCTAGAATCTAGAGAGAGAAAGCTCCCCCTCAGTTGAGCAATAGTGAGTTTCTGTGTAACAATGGTGAGATTTAGACTAAACCCATAGATTGAGTTTGTTTGGTCACTGAGTTGTTCTATTGAAGTAAATCCATATATTGGGTGTCTTCATGAGGAATGGAATCTTAAAAGAGTGAGAATTTGTTTGGTCACTGAGTTGTTCTATTGAAGTAAATCCATAGATTGGGTGTCTTCATGTCTGGTGGTGTGCTCAGGTTCGGGATTCTAGGTGGACCATCGAGCTTCGGCCTCTCTATCCATGGCGGTGGGTTGGATTGTGGTCATTGAGTTTTTCTTCTCCTCTCTTCCTCTTCTTTCTCTCATTCTCTCGCCTCTCTGTTTCTCTCTCTTCTCTCAAATCAGTTTCAGAGAGAAAAAAGAGAAGAAGAAGAAAGAAAAAAAAATGGGGGTGCCAACAATGTCGTTTTGGCACCTCGAGCCAATTGAGCCTTGCCAATTTCGAGCTACCTAACGGGATTTATATATATTTTACTTGTAAGTATTTATGTATAGAATTCCTAATAATTAAACAGATTTATAAAGAGGGTAAAGTTAAAATAATTTATAAGTTAAAGACATGGAAAAATTAGTCCTCTCTTGGCAAGGAAAACTTCATCATCGTGTGAAAATGAAATTGGGAATGTTCAAGATATCATGAAGAAAAGAGTTTCACCGCCAATAGTTTCTATGTGAGTGAATTTCTGACCACACTGCCAACTCAGTATTCAGCTGGAAAGCACTGGCAGAATAGATGGCGCCTGAATGACCTGCAATGGAAAGAAGAGACTCCGGCGGTGGTTCATCCACCCGGGGGCACTCCGATGATTAAGTCAGTAATCAAATATCTCTCAAAGATAACCAATAGTGCTTAACTCACTGTTCTGAATATAAATTGCGTACCTTAGACCCATTGGGGGTGCCTCTCTTTTATAGCCAACTCAATCCTAGTCCAAATAGAAGCCTAGCTTCAATGGCCTTCTGCTCAGTGCTTATCCTGGACTCTTCAATAGATAAAGATAAACTCCCTAAGAGCTTTATCTTTATCCAGGCTGAAGTCCTTCCTCATTCTAGGACCCTTGTCCCTTATCCGCTTATCCCGGAATCTGAAATCTTCGGAGATAACCTCGACCTATCCGAGATCACTTCGGCGTTACGACCAGCACACGTGGCACCCTGGCTGACACGTCGGCGTCACCTCGGCCACGTGTGGGTGCTCAAAGAATATATCCCCACAAATGCCCCCTAGGTTCTATTACCTCGGCATCCTGAGGTGATGGAACCTATATCGTAAATGTCGGCGATCTTGCTGAATCATCTAAAACATCGGCTTTACACAGCCAGGTTCTGTAGTCTGCCTCATCATCAAGGTTTTTAGAATCAACAACCTTAGTTCATTTGAGTTATTTAGCCGAGATATTCCTTATAGCCGAGGTCACTGTTTCATTAAACCAAGAACTCCAAGAGTTTTGTCACGCGTATGAGCTGTCACGCAAAATAAATCAACCGTTTCTGCCACACGTCTTCCCCTCACTGGGTCGTACCCGATACGCGCCTGTAAGTCGTCTTGTGTCTGGGTGCGCCGTTTGACAAGAACGTCGCGCTAGACGCATTGATGGTATTTTGCCGCCATTCTCCGTGTTTTGATCAAAATCAATTCTCTCTCTCCGTCTTTTCACTTTTTGCATTATCGTTTCTGGAGAACCTATCTTTTTCTCTCTCTAATCTGTCTTTGCTCAAGCTTTTCTAGCTCTATAACTTCCTCCGTTCACCTCTTCCGGCATGATTTTCACCACTCCATCGCTGTTGCAACCGTCGTCTGACTTCGGCGATCCTCACACCAGCCTCACTTTTTCTGGTAAGCCACTGTTCCTCCTAGTTTCAATTTTTTATTGTACCTTGAACTCTGTCATTTTTGCGAACTTGCTTATGTCTTTGATTAGTCTAATCTGTTCATGTATTTGAGTATGGTTGCTTCGCGATTTTGTTTTTGCCTGATCCTTTTTTGAGTATTCACAGACTGCACACACATTTGTTCACTTTTGCCATTGTTCTTGGCCTTGTACCCTTGCACACACTCTGTCACAGTGTTCTTGGTAGTTCATCACTGTTCTTGATTCTGAAACACGTTCTTGTTTTCTATTTTCTGTGTCTTTTCCAGATTCGTGCCTTCAATCTTTGTTTCCATAGATCTAGGTTTGGGATTTGCTTATAGAATCCATAACTTTTTAGGGAACACTGAAACGAATTTCCCTTAGGTTTTTGCCGAGGTCACTGAGAACCGTTACAAAACACTCCCTTCCAAAGTCTCATACCTTCTCCTCAAGCCGACGTCATGGATATGTGGAGGCATAAGGTAGATACCCCGACCAAGTTAGAATACTTCAAGCGAGAGTTTTCCATCCCTGCCGACGTCCATCTGAGGTTGGCTGGAGAGGATGACTCCATCATGCCCACAACTGATTCTATGCCCTTCCCCGTTATAGCTTTTACTGAGTGCGGACTTAGGCTCCCACTCGACATCCTTTTTGTGAGATAATCCACTACTATAAGTTAAACCCAATGCAGCTTGCCATCAATTCCTACCGAGTCATAAACAGTATAATAGCCTTAACCAAACAAGAGAATGCTAAGGTTACCTTAGCCGACATCCAATACTGCTACACCATGTGTGGCCTCAAAAAAGATACAGGCTATATTTACTGCCTTAAACTGAGGTCTACAAAGTACAAAATTGTTGCCGACCTCCCAGACTCCAACAAGGGAGCTGGAGATGATTACTTCATTATCTCGGGGAACTGGAAGTTCGCTCTAGATGAGGACCTCCACCTCTACCCTCTTTCTCGAACAGTTTTTGTAGAGGGTAATGGTAAGAGCCCTATGTTCATAGTTTACTTATTTTTAAAGTCTTTAATACTTCATTTGTTCTAATGTATGTTTTTCTTGCAACTCTTTCTCAACCAGAAAAAGGCTTCGGCAAGTCCATTTTCCCCAGCAAGGGTTTGAAGAAGTTATTAGATTTGCCAGTCCACAAGCGCAGAGCCCCTTTGGTACTCAACTTCATCCCGACCTACAAGTCAGTACTTCCCGACGTCCCAAGGAAGCAAAAAAGCAAGTCTCCTCCTTTCACCACAACTCCACCAACAGCTTCTTCATCTCGGCCGGATCAGGGTTCAACCTCAGATCTAGCAGAACAACCATCTACCTCAGCTCCACAGCTGATCCCGCCATCTCAACGCCGTCGACGATGCCGAATAGTTTTTGCCATTGAGATGGGCCGCTAGAAAGCAGTTGCTAAGGACCTCTTGGCCAACATCCCGACCACTATTGACGCTAAACCAGCACCATCTCAGCCAAAGCCGAAACAAAAAAGGATAAAGAAGGCTCAGCCAAAGGCAACGATGACTCAGATTGATACTAAGGACACCTTGCCAATTTCAAAATTGACTTCGAGCGAGAAGACCACCTCTGTCCCCGAGAAGAGGCCTGTCAAGGCCGAACCATCCCAATCAACTCGATCAAAGAGGCTGAGATCCGAGTCTACCACGACCTCGGGGCCAACGAAATCAAATGCCCCTTGGGCTCCACCAATTACTTTGGAGGACAGGCCAGTCAAAGTGAATGATACTACCGATGACATTAATGTCAGCGTCGCTCTTAGTACCGCTTTGCTTCTTCCTGATGATCTTGATCAAAACGCCGAGATAAGCGAGTATGAAAATTTTGCTCTGATGCTCCAGCGCTCTGTTCAAGTAAGTCTTCACACTTGGTATCTTTCTTTCTTTTTTATACTTAGAAAATTTTCTAATAACTTCTGCTCTGTTCATTTTTCTTCAGACAATCCAGCACGCCCATTCCTTCTCAATGCAGTCCTTTGAGACAAGGAAGGCGTTGGCCGACAAGTCTAGGGAGGCTGCTAGTCTGTAAAAGACCAATAAAAGCTTGCAATCAAAAATGAAGACTTTGGCAGACCAGGCCGAGGCTGCTGTCAAAGCCAAGGATGATGCCGAAGAAAAAGCGGGTGCCGCTAAGGCCATTAACAAAGTTCTTGAGGCCTAGAGGAAAGAGGTCGAAGAAAAGACGGCTGAGGCCCAAAGGAACTCCAACACACCTTGGCCACCAAATCTGCCGAGGTCAAGGCCGCAGACGAAAAGGCATACACTGAGGGGGTGGCCGATGTCACGGCGGATTACGAGAGACAGGTGAAGCAGGCATGCAACAAGGGCTTCACCCTTGGTAGGATGGCTTTACTGAAAAAACTTGAAATCCCCGAGGACTCCCCCCTCAGGAACACCAACGTCCTCGCCCTGCCCTTCCCCCCAACTCCAAGCCAATCCGATGATGATTCTAAGTCTGAGGAGGAAGTTTTGGTGAGGAAGTCAAAAGAAGATGCTAGGGCCAAGTCCTCTACTTCAAATGAGCAAGTCCTGGACTTGACTCATGATGAGGAGGGTGAGGAGGTCCCCAAGGAGGCTACTCCTGAAAAGGCAACATCGGGCGTACCTATCGCCGACAAGAGCCTCGACCAAACCCTGGAAGAAATTGGCGCCGAGCTCGCGGCTGAGAAGGCCACCCAGATGTCTTCTCAGCAGTCCTCCGAGATCCAGACCCAACTTGCTAGTGGCACTAAAGAATCTTAGTTTTATGTTTTTCTCTTCCTTTTGTGCCTTGCACTTTGTTTTTCTTTTGAAACAATGTAAGCTCTTCACATGGCCGAGGTGCCTTCTTATAAATACAACTTCTTTGTTTTGAATGTTTGCATGTTTGTCTTCCCTTTGCTGTTTTTGTAGGGCTCTCATACTTAGAATATTTCTGCATATCTTCAATGTACACCTTAACTGTGTAATCTTCTCTGGGTGAAATACCTCTTTTATACTCACCAACGGTTTACATCGGCAAGTACATAAGTACCTATTTTAATACAACCTTGGTCTCAACTTGTAAATTTTTCACAAAATTTCAACAAGTGTTCATCATAGCCTTAGTTTAACTTCAACTTGTAAATTTTTCTCAAATGTCAACAAGTGTTAAACTTGATCTCGGTTTAACTTTAACTTGTAAATTTTTCTCAAATTTCAACAAGTGTTAAACTTGATCTCGGTTTAACTTCAACTTGTAAATTTTTCTCAAATTTCAACAAGTGTTAAACATGATCTCGATTTAACTTCAACTTGTAAATTTTTCTCAAATTTCAACAAGTGTTAAACTTGATCTCGGTTTAACTTCAACTTGTAAATTTTTCTCAAATTTCAACAAGTGTTAAACATGATCTCGGTTTAACTTCAACTTGTAAATTTTTCTCAAATTTCAACAAGTGTTAAAACTATTTTCCAACTCTCTGCCCCCTAATGTGAACTTAAGTTCCACTTGGGTTCTCATTATGCATGTATTCTAGAAACATCATCAACTATGTTATTAGTCACCAAAAAAAAAAAAAAATCAAGCTTTATTTATTACTTCGGCTAATAACAATGAACAAGAAAATTTAATGATAAAAAAACTTAAGATTGTAAGTATTCCAGGGCCTTGGCAACTCTTTGCCCTCATTATCTTCAAGCCGATATGCCCCATTGCCCAGTACCGAGATGATTCTGTAGGGTCCTTCCCAATTTGGGCCAAGCTTGCCCTCTCTGGGATCCTTCTTGTTGCTGACGACTTTTTTCAAGACGAGGTCACCAATTTGAAACTCCCTTGGGTTAACCTTCTTATTATAAGCTCTAGCAAGCTGCTACTGGTATGCTGCGAGCTGAATTATAGCTCTCTCCCTTCTTTCTTCTAGAAGATCCAGATCTCGGGCTAAGAGTACATCATTAGTCCCGTTCTCTACTCCCTGGGTTCTGATCCTTGGGATGCCGACTTCCAGAAGAATGACTGCTTCTATGCCATAAGCCATGGCAAATGGGGATTCCCCAGTTGATCTTCTCGACGTAGTCCGATATGCCCAGAGTACACTTGGTAATTCATCCACCCAGTTTCCCTTTGCTGCTTGCAGCCTCTTCTTAATCCCATCCAAGATGACTTTGTTGGATGCTTCTGCTTGTCCATTGCTTTGAGGAAAACTTGGGGTGGAAAAATAATTCTTGATTTTGAACTTTGCACAGAAGCTCTTGATTAGCTTACTGTCAAACTGTGTTCCATTGTCTGTAACTAGTGCTCTTGGGATCCCAAACCTGGTAATGATGTTCTTCCATATGAAGCTCTTCACATCTACGTCTCGAATCTTGGCAAAGGGTTCAGTTTCTATCCACTTGGTGAAGTAACCTGTTGCTACCAGCAAGTACTTCCTTTGCCCAGTTGCTTGGGGTAGTTGTCCAACGAGATTCATGCCCCATTGGGCAAACAGCCAAGGACTGGATACTGGGTTTAGGTTTGCTGCTAGTTGGTATATCAAAGGTGCAAACCTTTGACACTTTTCACACTTCTTGACAGGCCTCTGCATCTTTCTGCATGTAGGGCCACCAATATCTCTGGGTAATGGCCCTATGAACCAGTGATCTGCCCCCAGCATGGCTTCCACATATTCCTTCATATATTTTGTACAAAAAATCCTCAGTTTGTGAAGGATGTACACACCTCAAAAGGGGTCCAGTGAAGGATCTTCTGTAGAGATGTCCCTCTGCTGTTAGACTGAATCTTGTCGATTTCAATCTGATCTTGTGTGCCTCTTTGTGATCATCTGGCAGTTTTCCTTCTTTCAAGAATGCTATTATTGCGTCCATCCAACTTGGTCCCATGTTCACACACATTGCTTCGCGCTCTGTGGTCAGTGGTTCGATGCTTGGGCCCAACAAGTAATCAACCATTATCGTCTTTGCCTTTCCAGGTTGTATTGCACTAGCCAGGTTGGCCAGGGCATCGGCGTAACTGTTATCATCTCAGCTAATCTGCTATAGCTTGAAATTCTAAAACAGGGCCATCAATCTGCCGACCTCTTTCACATAGGCCGACATCCTTTCGTCTCAGGCTGCGAACTCACCTATTGTCTGGTTGACTATAAGCTAAGAGTCACAGAAGACTATCACCTCATCTGCCTCTACTGCTACTGCCAGTTTCAGTCCTGCAATTAGAGCTTCATACTCTGCTTCATTGTTTGAGGCCTTGAACCCCAAACGAATGGATTGCTCTAGTATCTGTCCATCTGGGGATACTAGTACTACTCCTGCCCCCATTCCTTGTCGATTTGAACTCCCATCAACAAACAGTCGAAAGGAGTCGCCGATGTAAATGCTACAGGGCCTTAGTTTTTCTCCTTTCCTTTGTTCTGTTGCCCTCGACTGGGTTCCTCTTTGCTCGCTTGGACATCGTTCACCTCGGCTCAACGGAGCCCGATGTACGGTGGCTCCTAGAGTGAATTTAGCCACAAAGTCGGCCAAGACTTGGCCTTTGATTGCTATTCTGGGTCTGTATTCCAGGTCATACTGCCCCAAGGCCACTGCCCATCTAGCTATTCTGCCTGTCAGATCTCCCTGTTGCAACAGGGACTTCAAAGGGTGTTCAGTTAGCACCACAATCTTGTGGGCTTGAAAGTAATGGTTTAGTTTCTTTGAAGCCATTACTAATGCTAGCGCCAACTTCTCTAGGGGTAAATACCTGGTTTCCGCATCAGCCAGGGTTTTGCTTACATAGTAAACAGCCCTTAGCTCCCTTTTTTCTTCTCGGATTACCACTGCGCTTACTGCGTGCTCTAAAACTGCTAAGTATAGGAACAGCTCCTCTCCAGGTTCTGGATTTGAGAGAACTGGAGCCCGTGGTCAAATACTTCTTTAAGTTTGCCAAGGCGACTTCGCATTCTTCTATCCATAAGAAGTCTGTGGCCTACTTCACTAGGCTGAAGAAAGGTTTGCATTTGTCAGAGCTTCTACTTATGAACCTGTTCAGGGCTGCAGCCCTTCCAGTCAGCATTTGCACATGTTTTGCCGACGTCGGGCTCTTCAACTCTAGGATGGCCTTAATCTGATCTAGGCTGGCCTCAATGCCCTTTCTGGTCACCAGGTATTCCAAGAACTTACCAGATCCAACTCCAAATGCACACTTCGATACATTGAGTCGGAGCCGATATGTTTTAAGGATGTCAAAGACTGCTTTCAGGTTAGCCAAATGACCTTCAAGTTCCTTGGTCTTCACGACCATGTCATTGATGTAAACTTCCACCGTTCCGCCAATCAGATGTCTGAACATTTTGGTTACCAATCTCTGGTAAGTTGCTCCTGTGTTTTTCAACCCAAAAGGCATCACTCTGTAGCAATACAACCTTTTAGGGTGATAAACGCGGTCTTCTCCTCATCTGGAGGGTACATGGCTATTTGATGGTACCCCCTGTAGGCATCCAGAAAACTCATCCTTCCATGCCCTGAAGTGGCATCCACCAGTTGATTAATCTTGGGTAAAGGAAAACTGTCTTTGGGACAGGCCTTGTTCAGGCTGGTAAAGTCCACGCAGACCCTCCATTTACCATTCTTTTTCTTCACCACCACTGTATTTGATAGCCATGTCGGGTAAATTACCTCTCGATTGGCTCTGGCCTCCGTGGTTCACTACTTCCTCTTCTCGCCTCAACATGCAAAGAACGCTTCTTCTTGCCCGTTGGATTACAAGTTTGGCCGACCTGTCTACGTTCAATTTGTGGCAAGTGACCTCGAGATCAATGCCTGGCATTTCGTAAGGCGTCCAAGCAAACACTTCTATGTTTGCTCTCAAGAAAGCCTCTAGTTCTTTTTCCTCTTCTTCGGCTAAGCCCGAGCCGAGAAGGAAGAAGCGTTCTTCGTCGCCCTGCTAGACGAGGATTTTCTTTAGGGCTTCTTCACTCTTCTCGGCTGGCTCCTTGCCGATGTCCTCTAGGACCTCTACGTCCTCGTCTTCGATCTCTGCCCTTTCTAGCTCTCGTATGCTGCAGGTGGATTTTATTGCTGCCATGGAGCAGTTTTTTGCCTGCAACTGATCTCCTCTGACTTCTTCTATCCCATGTTATGTTGAGAACAGCAATAGTTGATGTAATGTTGAGGGAACAGCCCCTATTGCATACAACTATGGCCTTCCCATGATAACGTTGTAAGGGGAGGGTGTGTCGATTATAGTGAATTCTGTCTTTATCTTCTTGGTGCCAACCTGCACATCCAAGCTTACTGCTCCTAGTGGTGATGTCGGCGTTCCATTGAACCCGACCATTGGGCCATTGGATTTCTCCATATCGTCTGGGTGAAAGCCAAGCTCCTTGAAACATCTGACATACATGATGTCACAAGAGCTGCCTTGGTCAATTAGGATGCGCTTCACTTGGCACTTCCCAACCTGGAGGGATACTACCAAGGCATCATTATGTGGATGCTGGACCATCTCCAGGTCGGCTTCAGTAAAGGTCACCATTGGTCCCTGGCACTCCTCAGACCGAGGTCTTTTCTGCCTGACCTGGTACACGTGCTGCAGGTGCTTTACCTTCTAGGTCTCCTCCCGTATTTCGTTTTCATTGACCTTTGAGTGAATTACATTAATTACCCTAGGTCCACCTGCCTGCAGTTGTTGTGCTGGGGAGGGTGGAGCTACTGGTGCCTGAGGAAGTCTTGCTTGCTCTTCCCTTGTCTTGGCCTCATCTACAAGGTCCCTCAAATGGCCTTGCCTTACTAGGTCTTCTAGGTGTGACTTCAGGGCTCTGCAACCCTGAGTCAGATGCCCATCTTCGTTATGGTAAGCACAATGCCTCCCAAGACTTCTTCCCATAAACTCTCCTAGTACCCTTGTCGGCGCTCTGAAATAGGGTTGGGTTCGGATTTTATCCAGGACTTTGTGAATTGGGATTCGAAATACAATTGTGACCACCTGTGCAGTTCTTAGTCCTACCTCTTGTTTGTTGGATCCGTTGTTACCTCGACCTCGCTTCGGCGAGCCATTTGTTTTCTCTTACTTTGTTGCCTTAATCCTTGGCGTGTCTTCATCGGCTCTGGCGTATTTCTCAATTCTGGCCATGAGCTCCTCCATGTTTTTTGGCAATGTCTTTGCCAATGACTTCCGTAGTGCACAATCATCTTTTAGGTTGTTCTTGAAAGACACGACCGCCACCTCTTGGTTGCATTTGGGTATTCGGTTGAACACCTCATAATACCTTTTTGCGTAGGCGCTAAGGCCTTCATCCTCACTAATCCTCAGAGCTATCAGGGCATCTACCCTTAATGGATGTAGTTTGTTTGTCACGAACCTGGCTACGAACATCTCGGCCAGGCCTTCCCAGGTCTTCATACTTCTCTTCGGCAATTTGTGAAACCAATCCGATGCAATCTCCCCGAAGGATGAGAGGAACACCTTGCAGAGCAACGGCTCGTTCCCAGTGTACAGTGCCATCGAGTTTAGGTATAATCCGATGTGAAAGTTGGGGTCCAACTTCCCATCGTATATCTGGAACCTCGGCATACTGAATCTTTTTGGTGCCTCAAATTTGTCCAACTCCGCCGAGAATAGTGTTCTCGGGTTAATAGGGGAAGTTACCTCAGCATTATGTTGCTTCCTCTTGAAGTAATCTCTCAAGTCCTCTTTGGTCCGTCCGGGAGCTCAGCTATCTCCTGACTTCAACTTTTTAGGTGCACTGCTCTCAGCTTCATTGTGAGCCCTTTTTGACCTTTCTCCGTTGGTTGCATCGAAGCACAATTCCTGTCTTTGAACATGCCGATGTTCTTTGGGATCTGCTTCCTTAGTGCGGTGTGTCCTTCGAGATTCCTCCCTTCTCGACTCTTCTCGCCCGACCTCCCTTGAAGCCTGGTGAGAGTGTTTTTCGTGTCTGGCGTGTTGTGGGGCTACAGGGATTGTTTTCTGTCCTCCCTTCTAATCATTGGCCGCTGGAATCAACGTGTCCTGCAGCGGAAATGGTGGCTGCATGACGTTATTCTGCATCATGAAATTGACCATTGTTTGCAGATCCGCCAATTTGTTTCGCCGTGGTCTTTACCTCATCGTCCCTCCACAAGCATCTTTCTTTTCATACCTAGAGGTCATCTTCGTTGTAGTACCCACTTTGGTCTGTTTTCTTTGGTACGTTGCCTTCTTGGCCGACATCCTTCACTCCGTGATTCTAGTCACGAGTTTCTTCGTTACAATTGTCTTCTTCTACGTCAAGGTCTATAGGTTTCCCATTTCCAGTAGGAGTGTTGTCCCCAACCTTTTCTCTCTGTCTGTCGTTGGCTATCTATTCTTCTTTCTTTCCCACAGATGGCGCCAAATTGTGTGAGTGAATTTCTGACCACACTACCAACTCAGTATTCAGCTGGAAAGCACTGGCAGAATAGATGGCGCCTGAATGACCTGCAACGGAAAGAAGAGACTTCGGCGGTGGTTCGTCCACCCGGGGGCACTCCGATGATTAAGTCAGTAATCAAATATCTCTCAAAGATAATCAATAGTGCTTAACTCACTATTCTGAATATAAATTGCGTACCTTAGACCCATTAGGGGTGCTTCTCTTTTATAGCCAACTCAATCCTAGTCCAAATAGAAGCCTAGCTTCAATGGCCTTCTGCTCAATGCTTATCCTGGACTCTTCAATAGATAAAGATAAACTCCCTAAGAGCTTTATCCTTATCCAGGCTGAAGTCCTTCCTCATTCTAGGACCCTTGTCCTTTATCCGCTTATCCCGGAATCTGAAATCTTCAGAGATAACCTCGACCTATCCGAGATCACCTCAAAGGCGACAAAGACACGTCGGCACCTCGCCACGCGTGTGGGTGCTCAGAAAATATATCTCCACAGTTTCAATTGGAAAAGGGTGGTGCAATAGTACTAGAGGAGTCAAGATTAAACCTTTATGTAATGATGTAACAGTGACTATCATGAAATCTACAAAACAACCACGATTGAGAGCTTGAATCCTCTTCCCCCGAATGCCCCGAAACGACGAAACGACGTCGTTTCGTCCCTTTTTTTTCAATCAGAAGTTCAGAAGAAGACGAAAGAAAGAATGAGAGAATGAGAGAAGAAAGAAGAAGAAAGAGAGGGGAGGCAGAGGCGGGGGGAGGAGGCGGGGGCGAGGGGACGGAGGCAGATGCAGGGGGCAAAATGCAGGGGGAAGAGGCAGGGGACGTGCGGAGGCGGCGATGGAGGCGGGCCTGCGACGATCGGACAGAGGCGACGGCCGGCGGAGGGCGACGGCGGAGGCGAGGCTCGACGATCAAGCAGAGGCCGACGTGCGAGCCTCTCTCTCTCTCTCTCTCTCTCTCTCTCTCGGGGCATTCGGGGCTCAAATTTTTCGAGTCACAAATCTTTTCTGATCTACAAAATCAAACCGCCGAGGTGATCAGTCTTTCAGTTACAGCCCCATAAGTTATTCTCGCAACTTTGACGAGGGTAATTCAGATCAAGACCATCTGAATTCTCCCTGGGTTGCCTCTAACACTAGGTTTCTTGTGAAGGATGAAAAATGATCACTCTCGTATACTTAATTTTAAGAGCTAATACAATATGAATGAATAACTATACCCTAAATAATTTTGCAAATGCTGACAAATTCTTATCTCTGCATTTTCTTTACTTTCCTTTTTAACGAATCTAAATGTATACCAACAACATACTTTTATTCATGCTTTTTTTTTTCCCTTTTTAAATACATCAAACAAATTGATGATATAAGAAGGAATACATATTTATACGTGATTTTGTTCTTTCTGATTGTTAGTTATTATTAATTGTGATTGGTAGAAAAAAAATTATTCCTCTTTGACATTTGTAAAGTTTCTAAATGCTATTTGGAATTTTTTTTTATATTTCTAAGTATTATTTTTCAATTAATTTTTGTCGGTTAGTTCAAGGTTATATAAATTTTCTTTTAAAACTAAATTTATGTATTTTTATTATCCATATGCATGCATGCTAACTCTTTTTTCTTTTAATGTGCATAGTAAGAGTGTGACCTTTCCAAGTACAGGTAAAGTTATGTGGGTAATTCACAGTAAATTTTCTATAAATAATCTTATTTTTCTCGGAAACACATGACCAATCTCTGCTTTGTTGGTCATATATATTTTCTTATCCAGAAATTTTCATTTTATTTTACATTTACCTTCAATTACTTTAAGTTTAAGTTCATGATCAAGTTCCTTTTCTTTTCTTTTTATTTTATTGTTGGGAGGAATTGAGTGCTCTTCTTCACCTTACTACTAGACACTGATTGGTCTGGTTTGGAATGGGTACATCCATCCATCAAATTCAGATTTTGTACTTCCCAGTTTACTTTGTTTTCGTCCTGCATAGTGTGGGGACAAATGAAGGCTGCATATATATATATATATAATTGTTTCTGGTAGAGTAAGTGGAGAATTTCACCAACCCACTAGCAAATATTGATAAGACTTGAAATAAGACAATGCAAAAATTGTGTTGAGCTTAATATTTTAGATTTTCCATACAAATTTACAAGCACAAACAAAATTCATCATAATATGATTAAAAAAAAAAAAAACCTATTTTGTGTTGCCATTTAACTTTTCACATTATATCAATTTAGTCCGATTAATAATATTTGTTAAGAAATTAGATGATCATTTTAAATTGAATGTCAATTCTTTACTTCGAGAATAGTGAATAAATTATTTTGTCTATTGATTTCAACCCAATTTCTAAATGAGCATTACCAATTGAACTATAGATTGACAAAATATGAAAAGGTTGAAAGTAAAATCGATATAATTAGAACTATAGAATTCAAATTGACACAAGAAACAAATTATACAAAATACAAGTATAATTTGTCATATATATACCCCTACTCTTTTTTTATTTTTATTTTTAATTTTTTGATACATCAAGAAACAATTTATATTATCTATCCTAGAGGAGGGAGGGGTATTGCGAGAGGGGAGAGGGGAGAGGGGAGAGGGCTTAAACTCCTAACTTGATAAGTAGTAGTACAAGATCTTAACCACTGAGCTATATGCCTTGCTCTGTCTAAGCTAAATTTTCCAATTCTGACATGCTAACCAATCATTTGAATTGACTTCATTTAATTTAGATCCCAAAAAATTGATCAATTTCTGGCCTCATCAACATCACCTGATGATGATCAGCTAAGGAGGTGGTGGAGGAGCCTAATTGTCCCACTTCATCATTATATTTTGCTGCAATAATATTGTTGCACTGATCATCATCTTCTAGTCCAAGCTCATTTTCCAAGTATCTCAACCATTCAATTCCTATACCCCTATTAGGATCATGATCATGATCATCAAGATCTTCTCCAAATAAGTTGGAGTCTTGGGAATTATGGGAAGCCTCAAACTCAAACTCTTGTGGTTGGGATTCATTGGACTCCAAGTTATCCAACATGGCCCAGAAATCAATATCAGACTCCTCCATGGGGATTTCAATCACTTCTTGTTGATGATCATCTGAATTCAAACTCATCTTCTGCTTATTCACTTCATCATACACCACCACCGCTGCTTTATCAACCTCATGAGAACAATTGGAGGAGGAAGAAGTTGATATTGCTTCTTTTGGTTCAGCACAATCACTAGCACTAGAACTAGTAGTAATTGATGAGATATCTTGATTCTTCGCTAACAGTAACACCTCCTCCTCCATATTGCGTACTTGATGAGATTCATAATGAGTATGAGGCCTTAAATTAGATGATGATGAAGAAGAAGAATAAGAAGAAGAGGAAGATGGGGAAGAGCAAGAGCCTCTTGAATTCTTGTGATCATCATCTGCATCTTTCTTGTTTAATCTTTTCTTCAAATGTGTATTCCACACATTCTTTATCTCATTGTCGGTTCTTCCTGGTAAATATGATGCAATTTTTGACCACCTACAAATTACAATTCATTCATTCATTATAAGTAATCATTAATTAATATTTGATCAAATTAATAGCTAGCCAAAGAAATTAATTACTGATTAGTATGACTAGCCTAGCTACATACGTACTTGTTTCCCAAAGACTGATGTAGCTTAATAATGGTTTCCTCTTCTTCCTTGGTGAAATTTCCTCTCTTTAAATCAGGCCTTAGGTAATTAATCCACCTCAGTCGGCAACTCTTCCCGCAACGCAACAATCCTTCAAAACAACAAGCCAAATTAATCCACGCCAGCTTGATTTGGAAAACAAAAAAATATATGAAATTTTTATAGTGAAGTGCACAAAATTCATTTTGAATAGCACTTACACTCCACCAACATAAAGCAATATTGTCAATTTTTAAATTTTATGAATTTTTTTAAGCAAAATTTATGTATTTAGCAATGACTATTAGTACTAAGGATCAGTAATCTTGTGAAAATTCTTTAGCATGGAACTATCATGCACTCAGCTCGTTTAGAAATTAAAATCATCGCACGGATATGAAAATGGGTTTTGGATCCTCTGTTTTTCTTCGCTGTCTCACCCTCTTAGTGCTGCTACTTTATTAAAAATTTGAATTAAAAACTATTTTTTTTAAGTTTTTAATTATTAAAAAAGTGAATAAGCTGTATTGAATTCAAATTCTGATGACATGGTAACACTAGAAAGGTGAAATAAGAATTGAGATAGAAAATGAGAACACCGGCCGGAAAATGGCCACCGACTTACTCTACACGTGTTTACATCTGATCGGGCATAGAACAGAAATTTCATGTTGGATGTTGAACTACCACACCATGGAGTTTATTGTTTAATGTTTTTGTTAATCTTATCTTCTTTAGTCTACATTTTCTTTTCATCATCTGATTATTTTATCATATTTCCAAGATTCAGTGGGTTTGAAAAACTTGTCCAGGTTAGGCACTTGCCGTCATTCTTTCCTTTTCATCATTCTTTCTTTTTCTTACACTTTCTTATAATGAGTTGCATGAAAAAAAAAAAAAAAAAAAAAAACCATTGAGGTTAGGTTACTATAAGTATCATATTAAGCTTTCAAAGTCAAACAAAACAAACAACAACTCGAACAAGTCAGAGCAGTTGACTGGTCAACCACCAACAAATCTATATGCCCCTAGTGGAATGGCTTTAATGATTGGATTCTCCAGTTTATTTCTCCGTAGCGTTAGAAATCACTAATTTAGTAGTTTTAAATCTATCACTAATAAGACCATCTTCAACGGTGTATCAGAATTGATATCAAATTTAAATTTTAATGAAAAAGGTACTGTTCATTACTCCAACGATTCATCAGAATTGATATTAAATCGACAATTCATCAAACAATTCATCAAATCAACGACAGAATACTAAATTTACCAAAACACTGTTACGGACCGTTGGAGGGAGTACTCGGTCGACCAACCGGTTAATTTGGCCGACCAACGGTTGTCCCTGGAAAAGGTTCGATTCGTAAAAAGGTTCAAACAATTTGAAAAAAAAAAAAAAAATCCTCCTAACTTGGCCGACCGGTCAACCGTTGTCCTTAAAAGGTTTAGACAATTCAAAAAAAGGTGCAAACAATTTAAAAAAAAAAAAAATCCTCCTGACCGGCCGTCGACCACCCGATTGTCCCGAAGCACATTTCATGAATTTGGTGCATAGTTGGAGTGAGTAGTATCAAATTTGGTGAAATGGGTCTTTTTTGACTCAGATTTGGTGAAAAATCGGAGTCATCGTTGGAGATGCTCTAAGGTGACAAAGTAAAAAAAAGATATAATACAAATTGTAACAGGAGATAAGACCCACTATCACATCACTAGTGATAGCTATAATTATAACTCTCACTCATTTTTCTTTATTTCTCGGTGAAAATGCTACACCCAACAGTTTACTAAAAAAAATTTGTAATTATTATTATTATTATTATTTTAAATTGATGTGACATTGTATTAATATTTGACACGCAACTTTACGTGTTTTGAAAGGAATACATTTAATAATTGCCACATCAATTCAACGAGGAAAACGGCATACGTGTAATATAAAAAAAATAGAAAAGAAAAAGACATATGTGACGCAAATTACTTTAAAAAGGAGAATTTCTAATTATATATCTCTCTGTATCTACCCACTCATATGCGAGAATTTATTATTAATGGCTAAAATTTGGGTATTTTTTGTCATAGCACTAATAGTGAAAGTAGATTCTTTTTGACATTTATTTATGAATTTTATTAACAAGTAATTTAACGAACTTAGCATCTCCATCAAACTATTTACAATTTTATTATATTTAAACTTAAAAGTTAATCTTTCTATTTTGACTGTATATTTTTTCAATATACTCTTTAACGAAGTCTCTATTCTTTGTCTATTTTATTCAAATATTATTTTTATTTTAAATTATTTTTTATAAACTCAACACACGTAACTCTAAAATAATAAAAATAAATTTTTTAATATTTGACTAGACAAAACTACTAGCTACATCTATTGAGCTAAAATTATCAAAACTAAAATCGCTAACTTGGTAACTAGTTTGATGGAGTTGAAATTTGGTGATTTATTCACTAGTTTAGCTAAAAAATAAAAATAACTAATTTGATGGAGATACTCTTAAAAAGTTTGAAATAGTTACATAATATTTGTACATTCTTTATTTGGTGGAATGAGGTTTCAGATACAATAACATAAGAGCAAACATGTATAATGAAAGTGAACTCTCTGCAATATGGGATTGATGCAATTCAACTGAAAAATAAAATAAAATAATCCCAGAATTAGAAACTATTGAGGATGAAGGTAATTTGGTATTCTAAAGTTTGATAGGAGGACAAAAAGAATCTATGAGGGGAAAAAAAAGATGTCTATATCTAATAAAATGTTTGAAGTTATATGCTGGGAAAATTTAAGAAAAAGAAAATCTACAATGCATGAAGAAGAATATCCCATCCCAATTCATACAACAACAGCAGTCACCATATTTATACACACACACATGTATATGTATATATATATATATATAGAGAGAGAGAGAGAGGAGGAGAGACAAACCAGCAAGTTTAGGGAGAGAGCGCCAGTTGGTATGACCATGGTTGTGAATGAAAGTGAGGAGTCTAAAGTCCTCAGCAGGGCTCCATGGACCCTTCTTTACCTTGCTCTTGTCACAACATGGTGCTCTTCCTCTACCCATCACTGATATGATAATCTCTCGACTCTTTCTCTCCCTGTAAATTCTTTAGCCTCTCCTCTCATATGTTAGGTTTCTTTATCACAAATATTCACAACATCCCCCCTCTCTCTATATATATGTACATACAGAAGAGAGAGAAAGATGGAGAGAAACAGAGATGACATACACAACAAGGGGTCTGCATGCCATGATTGTTTACGCAAATTTAATAAAAATGAAAAAGATATTTAATTGGAAAAAAGATTACTTCCATAAAAAAAAAAAAATTTTTTTATTCACCGCCACAATAAAATATTATTACATTTTGGGGTGATTTGGAAAGTTAGCTAAAAATTAATTTTTAGGTTTTAACTTATTTTAGATCATATCATCTCTTACATTTTTTACATATAAAAAGACAAAAATTAAAAAAAAAATTAAAAAATTAATTTTTAACCAACTTCCCAAATCACTCCTCTCTATGACTATTGTAACAACAACAATCAGTAAATAATATATTATTTATGTTTTATTTTTTATTAGTAGAAGACAAATAGAAGAAGGTAAAAGAAAATAGCACAATATACTAAAGAAACTCAAATTTAAACATTACAGGTGAGATCATCAAATCAATTAATTCTTATTAGTGATCATACAATTTGGACATTTTGTTAATCAATATGGGAGTGAAATCAGATCTCTTGTTTTGAATACTTATGACATCATTTACCCTTCTTATTACATCATCACATACCTCATCCACTTATATATGTTCCTAAACATAAATATCAGCAATGTGGCCCACTTATAGTAAAAATAATGCAATGCTGTTATTAAGTATACAAAAATGATACACAAAGTGATATGACAACCCAATTGAAGATAATCATATTCCTAAATTAAAACTTACTACTATCAACTATTTAATTTTGGATTTTATAATTATTTGTCTTTACATCGAGGAATCAATAAACAAATATTAAAAAGGTTAAGTGACAATAAATTCATCATCTTTCATATATAAAAAGAAGGGAATACATATTTGAATTGGGGACCTTTACTTAGGGATTTGCACTTTCGAACATAAATTAAGTAATAGTTTAGTTTTGAAGATTAAATTAAAGTCTGCTGCTTCACTTCACCCTTATACATTGAAACAAAGCAAATACGTGCGCCATGACTCATCCATTCTAGTAGGCATAGCCTTTGTTTGGTATATGCTCTATTTAGTCCGTTTGTTTGGCCTAATTTCTATTTACAATTTATAAGGAAAAAAAAAAAAAATTTAAATGAATATTGAGAAGCTACTAGAGGAGGTATTAAAAAAATGAATATTTTTAACTTATTAAAAGCTAGTTCAAGATTGGTTCGTTATGTAAACAAATTAAATTTGAATAGATTTTGAAACTCGTTAAAATTTTAAACCAAGTATGAATAATTTATCACTCGGTTTGACTTAGCTCATTTACAACCTTAATCTCCCAACATTAAACCTCATCATGAAATCCACTTATGAAAACTAAACAGTTCAACTAGTGATAAGTCACGCTCTTGTAAAGCACACTTCACATATTTTCGTGCAAATAAATCATTTTCATACTTCATAAATGCGGACTATGTTTTGGCTTTTATTATATATGCAATTAGTAGAATGTTGGTGAGATTCATGGCGTGGATGTCCACGGTTGCGGCCATGCCCATGTCAAAGCACCAATAATGGTGACAAGAATTTGTACATAGTCAAGTGATTTAGGTGAGCAGCTCATATTAGTGGCCCTTTGAATATTATTAAAATTGACACAAACCTTATTATAAAATAATTTAAAAATAATATACCCACATATATACGCCTAACCCATGCACCATGCAGTCCTACCAAGTCTCACAAGTCCAACCCTCATTTAAAATCAACACCTATATGATCATATAATACCAATTAATCTCTCCTTAAGTCATCAGTTAGGGAAACCAAACATTTAAAGCCTTTTACTAATTTGTTACCTAATTTTTGAAATCTTCCTTTTGGGGTTAGTAGAGTTTCACTAACCATGTATGACTTTTTATGACTAATACCAGTCTATAGAGAGAGTAGATAACATATGCATGACATGTTTCTGATATGATAAATATTATTCATATTGAATTGATTTATAGAATTTGTTATCAAAATAATGTAACAGTGATATTTTCATAATTAAATATCTTTTAAATAAGCACTTTATTTTAAGGAAGAGGCTTTAACCATATTGTTTACAGTTGTGGGACCCACCTTTGGTCACACTTTGATGATTTATTTTGTTTATTTATTAGTTTTTGTGTACAAATTATAAAAATAAGTTAATTAATTAAACTCCCACATTACAACCTCATGATTTCATTGTCTTTATTATATAATGTATTCTAAACCATATACATGTTGTTGTCCATTTTTATTTCAAATAAATATAGTTTAATAACATAAGTAAAATTATCAAATTAATATAATTTTTTTATGAATAATCTGCACAAAAAATTAGAAAATGAACGAAACAAATCAAGACCTGTAGGGTGGGTTTGAATGGACGGGTTGAATAAGGAGATATTAGCATCGGGCTTGAATCTTGGGACTGTAAATCCTCTGAACTATTTGGTTGGATTGGATGTGTATCCCGTGTTTGTTTTCTCATGAGATTAGATGTCTGAAAAGAACTATTTTTAGTGAATCCAATGTTTGGTTGGACAAACTAGTTAGGATAAATGAGTAAAAGACTACTTTACCATTTTTCAATTGTTTACTAAGTAATAGTAATATTAAGCATATCTTTAATATTTTAATTATTTTTAGCTAGATTAAATAAAATTTTATTTTATTTTATTTTTTACAGAATTAAATAAATTTATTTTTGAAAAATTAAATAAATAAAATATCAATAAAAATATGTGTTATTTTTTAATTAAAATTTTAAATAAATTTATTTTAAAAAATAATAAAATTAAATAAAACATCTATTAAAATTTAAATAATGAAATTAAATAAAATATAAACAAAATTTTAAAATAAAATATCTATAAATAAATACAACATCAATAAAAAGTTAAATAAAATTATTTTATTTTTAAATTGAGACATTTAAATTTTATTAAATTTTACTAAATATAATACATAATTAAATAATAGATGGTCAAAATGGTCATTTCACCACCTAATCTCAACAATAAATTATTTCATGGAAATAATCTCACTCACGTAGGATACAATAGTCCCTCATATGAGGATATAGAGTCCCTGACTCTATGTCCGACAAACTAAAAAAAAACAACCAAATAAAACTTCCATCGAATTACAATTCAACAATATTTAGTCTCCCTAATGTCCCAATCAAACAAATCTGTAGTGGACTCCACAACACCAAACAACATAGTTTAGTGACTAGACCAAACTAGACAAAAACCTCTTCCATTTAAAAATAATAAGTTTCTATACAATCATATCATTTTATACATATTATCCATTGCTATATCAGGTTTTATACACGAGAGCCGACGGTGTGGTGCGGTTTTAACTGCATCAAATCTTTCAATATTTGACAGATATGGATTATGAACCCCAACCCTTTTCTTGGGTTCAAAGTACATAAGGGTTAGTTTTTTACAATTTGATTTTTAAATGTGCAAGTTTGACAATTTGAACATCACTTTGTTTACTTTTTAGTATGCTAGGCACATCAACTTTCTATCATACATTATCTTATTATCTTTAGTCGGAAAATTTTAATTACAGGCTAACTAAACCTTCCATTTTTCAATTGGATTGACTGACTAATGTTACTCTTAGTGGGCGGCATTTCTTTTGTCGATTGCTTTTCCCTTTCTAATCACGGGAAAAAGATTTAAAATAGAAATCTTTAAACAATCACTTATAAATTATAAGTAGCAGACTAGTTAATTAAAATTGAATTCAAGATGCATGAATTTACTATTCATTCTCTTACGCTGTGTTTAATTAGAAATTTGAAAAGGACTTTAAAAAGTGAAAGAAAAAATATTAATAAAATATGAATAAAATAAACATACATTTCTAATTTTACACCTCTTTTTTCTTTTTCTTTTCAAATCTCTCTCAAAATCTCTATGGTCATATTTGATTCGCAAGACTAATAGTGAAAGTGTTAATAATCCCATCAAACTAGTGTGATATTTACTATCCAATTGAATTAGTAGGATAAATTATCCTCTTGTTCATTGTTTGATTATATTGGAAAAGATATAAACTAATTTAATAAAATAAATATCAAAAATATTTTTAAATTTTTAAAAATTATTTTTAGCCTTCTAAAATATAAAATTATATAAAAATAATAAGTGTTTTAATTTTTAATCAAGGGTAAAAGAGTCTTTTTATTTTATTTCCCAACTCAGGATATATAATTTTACCCCTACTCCATTACTAATAATCCTACAAATTTGTTGGATTAATTATCCATTGGATTAATAGTCCCGAAACAAAATTTCAAAACAAAACAAGATTGTTGGACTCACAGATTAATAATCTCAATCTCATATTCTAATTTTGTCAATTAAACATGCCCGGTTAGATTGTGAGGTCAATTTCACCCCCATAAGCCACAAATGGAGATTTTACCATAAAATATAGATATAAGTTGTGAAGTCAATTTTTACGTTGTGGTTGGTAGACACTTATTAGTACAAATGAGAATGACAACAAAAAAAAATGAATAGGATAAGAGAATGAATGGGGCAGTGGAGAAAAACAAATGCAACAACCCTTTTTGACTCCAATGCTTGTTAGCTCCTCCATGTTGGACTTGACTACCAAACCATGCGTGTGGATTTCAATCAACTTGTGTTTTGATTATAGATTTAATCTGGGTAGAAATTTGTAGAGAAAAAAAATTAATTAAAAAAATAAAATTAACTTATATTTGATCCATTTACATTTTCTTTTCTATTCGCAAATCTTTCTATGAATCCATAAATCAAACAAAATATAAAACATGATCCATCTAAATAAAATGAAAAGATATCATATGAAAGAGAGAAAAATATATAAAATTTATTAATTTGCAACAAAAATATTGTACAACAGCGCTATGTCGCCCCCTCCCCTAACCTAAATGATTTAAATCACTGGGGGGAAGGAGCCACACAATTATGCAAAAGGTTTTGTAGGAGTGAGAGATAGGAGAGTGTGGGGATCGATTCAGGGTCAATTTTGAGGGAAGCAACCATCAACCCTCAAATCCTAAAAATTCAGAAAGAGATTTATGAACGAAAAAGAAAAAGAAATTGTGAACACATCTAAATTGTTTGGCAGGAGCAAATTAAAACCTCAAGATGAGAGTGATATAAGTGATGGCAAGTCCAGATCATGCACAAAAACAGATGCTCAATTTTCCACCTACAGTATGGCAAGAAAATAAAAATGGTTTTTTTCCAAAAACAAAGCAAATACATAAAAGAATCCAAGAAGAGTTTATAAAAGTTGATCTATAATATAGGTACTCTCTTTCCCTTGCATTGCTTTCAGAAATACCTATCAGAACCTAACAAAACTTTGCATCCGTTGAAATTGTGCACCCCTTGGGGAAGTCTCAAACCTTAGTTTCAAGAACAATAGGCTTTGCGTATTCTGTGCTTTCACTAGGTTTTCACCGACACCAAAGCAGTGTAAAAATTCACAATTAATCACAAGTCACAACTCAAATTCATAACATAAGCAAATCTAATAAACAGTTCAACTAAAATAATAAATAAATAAAAAAGGTAATGAAACTTGCATTAAATCAATGCCCCACGACAAGGATACAAAACGAAGCAAATGAACAGCATTGCTGATTAAACACGTTTTACCACAAGTTTTCTGGTTTCCCACACAGTACATGTAACTCGGCTATTCATCACAAACTATTATGTAAAAAAAAGCCTTGGTAAGTTTATTTTCCTAACATCAGAAGGCATTATTTAGTGCCTACCGCCCCTCAGTGCAAGCACAAGATGAAGTACAGAGCCACCTTCAATATTATAATCTTTAGCTGTTTTATCATCTCCAAGCTGCTTTCCAGCATAAATGAGCCTGCAGACAGTGAGAACATTAGAAATCGAAACTTCCGATAATTTCTTGCAGAATAACCACACAAAAACAGTTGCACTTAAGATTAAAAAAAAGCAGAAATTCTATGTGATTAACAGTAGATCAAAAAGCACACAATCCGTGAAATTAGAAATTTTGTGAAATCAAATAAATATTCATAATAAACACCATTCCAATTGAAAATCAAATAATTATTCATAAAAAACACCATTCCAATTGAAAAATCATGAGAGAATTCATGCCACCAAATCCCATAAAGATAGCACAATACTGAATCACCTAATCAAGTATAATCAACCTTTTCAAATCCAATGCAGAATACACAAAATATATTGAATTTATGTTGGTATCCTTCAATAGCTGCATGCAGAATAAAATGGGCATTTAAAGCATAACTTAATCATTAGCAAACAAAATTACATTCGCAAACATATTCTTGCGGACATCACTGAGAAAAAAAAAACTATTTTGCATAAGCGCCCCCCTTAATTCCTCAAATCAATAGTTGCTCTGAAGTATACACATAACCAACCATACTATATAAAGAAGACATAAGCATAAAATAGTTCAGAAATTTAAAATCAAGAACACACGGCATATCATGAGCCAACTGCATGGTTATTTAACTAACTGCAACATGGCTATAACAAATCAAACATTGAAGTTCGATCAATTATAAGAGTTTATACAAACCTTTGCTGCACTGGAGGAATTCCTTCTTTCTCTTCAACCCGTTCCTTGATCCGGTCAATGGTATCAGTTGGCTCAATATCAATTTCAATTTCTTTTCCAGTGAGAGTCTTCACCTTAATCATAGTTCCTCCCTAAGCCTCAAAACCAGATGAAGTGTTGACTCCTTCTGGATGTTGTAGTCCGCAAGAGTTCGCCATCTTCCAATTGTTTGCCAGCAAAAATCAATCTCTGTTGATCGGGTGGGATACCTTCCTTGTCCTGGTAAACACACACAACTTTAGGCTCTAGCTAAACATGAATGCAACAAGTCATGGAAGATCATCAAGAAGAGATGCACAGTCCCAGACAAACTCCCTCCCCCACCATAGGGACCCACAGCAGCTAAGGAAGAAAAGAACACAAGGTGGGACTCCATGGGAAGGTAGAAGGAAAAATCACATGAAAAAAGCAAAAAATCAAACAATTAGTTTGAAGCCATGCAAATAAGAATTGTTGTATTTGAGTGTGACATATGTGCAAGCACCAAACAAGACTCTACATTGCTTAATGGCTATGATAAGAATGTACAACTAAAGCTAGGTATGAAGAGGTTGAAGGTTCTTCTATATGAATAAATGCTCTTTGACTAAGATAAACATTCAGAAATCATCCAATTTTATTACATTGTAGCAAGGCAATGATAAAGTATAAATTAAATGCATTTTTATTTGCTAAGCATTGAAGAAACTAACTTTGAGGCTCCTAATATGGTAATCAAAGAATCAACCAGAATCATAAGCCACAATGTGATATAACTACCAAAGGCAAAAAATCAACATAAAGACCGACCTTGAAGAACCATAGTTCTGAACTTAAAAATAGCAGAGATGATTACAGCTACTGAGAGAGAGAAAGAAACTCATGTTTCTTATTTGTTGCATCCTCAACAGCTGCAGGATTCGAGAAGTTGATGCATCAATTGGTATGTTAGTAATTAATCCAATTAGAATGGTTAAAATTATTGTAGTTTGACTTCCATGGGAGTTTCTGTGCATTTAGAATGAAATTTAGGGCTTTACATGTTACTCCACTCGTGAGGTTGTATATTAAGATGTTTCTACTTGAATTTAGTTTCTTATAAACCCTGCAACCTAAAGCTTGGGAAGCCTCCAAAAATAAGAGAAACTAATGACCAATTCAGACAACAGTACGCCCCTCACTAATTTTCCTATATTCTCTACTCAATTTTACCTATCTTCTATGTTTCCCTCTCATTTACCTCCTTGAACTCCTCTCCTATTCAAAAAGGGCCCAACATATAGATTCTCCCTCTATCTTTTTTCTCTCTCATCTTATCTTCTCTTCTATGTGTCTCTGCCTTCGTTATCCTTGTTTACTTCTTGGAATACTTCTCCCTCCTTGTTTCTTGCCCCTGACTTTCCTTCTTATTATCATACAGTCTTCCAAATCTCAAAATAAGGAGATAAATTTCTTGATATCGAGAGCATGTGTTACACATTGAACAAGCTGAATTCTTCATGCTTTTTTTCTTGATTCGGTTTTGCCTTGTTTTTCAGGATCACAAGAAAACCAAGCTGAGATCAAACAGTATCTGAGAGACTGTACACAATTAAGTGACGTAAAGCAATGGTTTGAATCAAATGGCTACTTTTACCTAAGATTACCAACACTTAGTATCAGTAACCATAGTTAGTTAAGTTGAGAATCCTGGGTTGTGGCCAGTGTAATAGTAATGCAGGGATATGCAATTATGTAGTGGTGGTTCTGTTTGAGTCTTACAAAGTAAACCTATGGGAGGTAGTGGTGGTTTTGTTTGTGAGGTCTTATTTTATCAGGTAAACCTATGTGAGGTAGTTTAAGTGCTACTGGCAGCAGGATTTTTTAAATGTCTTTCAATTTAACTACTCTAAAATTATATATATGCCCCCCCAAATTTGTTTCTAGCGCATCTTAAGCATCTCTTTTCTTCTTTTTTTTTTGTGTGTGTGTGTGTATTTTATTGGCATTTTAGATTTTTATTTTCATACTCCTTTAGCTTCAGAGCTCTCTAGACTTGAACGTTGCAATAGTCTATTCAAAAGATATATATGCTACTTTAATAGTTTTGAAATGGGTTAATTTTACTTTCTGCCGTTAAACTATTGCTAAATTGTCTATTTAATCCATAAACTATTGATTGAGTCTACTAAGTTTCTACAGTATATAAATCAACATCTACTTAGTTCGTGAAGTATCCAATTAATCTATTAAGTTCCTAAAGTATTTAATTCAAATATATTTAGTCTCTAAAAATATTACAAAAATAAAATATAAACTCATAAGTGTTATAAATTAATAAAAGATCATACCTAGTTAAAATTTTATTCCAGAGAAATCCTTAAATTTATAATCATGCTTTTAAAAAGTATTTTATTTCACTGTGTATTTAAATTGATATCTGAACCTAGTTTTTAGGCTTGCCAATAAAATTGTATGAGTTAGATATACTAAAAGTAGAATCAGATAATTTAAATAATTGCACTTCACTACAAATGATAATAGAATAAAATAATATATTAATTAAATTATTAAAAAAACTTCATGAAAAACTTAAAGGCAATCAATTAAAAATTATACAAAATTTGGCATATAATATTAAATAAATGCAAATAAGTAGTTTTTATAGAAGATAAGTAAGAAAATACTATAAATGACTACCATTACTCTCACAAAGGAAATTCACTAGAAGAATTGGCGCTCACTTTTTAAAGACATAACAGAAATTGAAGGTTTTTCTTGAAATAAATCTTAACTAGGTAGGCTATTTTACTAATTTATAACATGGGTTTATATTTTATGTCTATAATTTTCAGAGAGTAAATAGGTTTGAATTAAATACTTTGGGAACTTAATAGATTTAATAGATAGTTCATGGCTATGAAGCATGGGTAATTCGACAAACATGCCATACCTGTACCACCGAACACTTATTATCGTATAATACTTCGTATGGTAATTCTATATATGTACTGAGTATACGAAATATGTACCCAAACTTTTTCTTTTTGATTTTTAATGTACTCAAATGTACTTAGTATATATCCAAGCTATATTGTACCTTAGTCAAAACAATATTTTTTTCTATTATATAGATAAAATTCCTTTCACTAGACTTTTTTTTATTATTTGGATAAACTCCCAATAGGTTCTAATAGTTAAACTTAATTTTTATCAAATCCTATTGAAAATAAGGCCTCATTTGGGAACAGACTAATTTAGTAACTTTTTGGCTATTTGGCTAAAAATGTAGGTAAAAAAAACTTGTATGTTTGGGATGACTTTTTGGCTAATTACGAAAAGATGTGCAAAAAGTAGAGAGGAAAGAGAATCTTTGACTTTTTGGTATGGATTGTTGACTTTTTGGCTAATTAGTAACTTTTTGACTTTTTGGCTAAAAAGGTAAGTCTCCAAACGGGGCCTAAGTCCTAACAAAATCATTATTAAAAATAATTTTTTGTAGCGATTTTTTACATATATTACTAAAAAATTAACAATTAGTGACTTTTTTTTATCACAATTTTTCTAAATTATCCTTAGAACTTACAATTAATGACATTTTTCTGTGATGATTTTTTTAAACTGTCGCTAAAATTTATAATTAGTGACATTTTTTTTTGACAAAATTTTTAAACTGTCGCTAAAAATTAACAATTAGCGACGTTTTTTTAATAGTGTTTGATAAAAAACGCCAGTAATTATCATAATACCTATTGGACAAAAAGTCCACCTATTAAGGCTTACACTTAAGTCCCCTTTTTTATTTATAATTTTATGCTTAGCATGATTTTAAAATTAAGTTATGGCTTATACCTTTACTTTTGGCATTTAAATTAGATCTTAATAAATTAAACCATTTAATAAATCTTTGCATTATACAAATTAAAAATAAATATTTTTTTGCAAATGTTCTAAACTGTACCTGTACCTTACTTTTTTTAGATTTTAGCTTATCGACATATTTGTATCATACCAGTACCCGTACTTGTATCTATGCTTCATAGTTTCATAGACTAAGCCATGGTTTGGCTAACATTTTGGAGCTAAATAATCACAAAAGACAAAATAGGTTATATAGTCAATAAAATGTAATACTACTTTTTATCCATAATCATTATCCTTTTTCTCTCACAAAAGTCAAAAAAGTCCCAAAATAAAAACCAAACAAGACTAAAAAAGTCCTAGCACAAATAAGTTGGCTAAAAAAGTCAATGCCAAACGAACCCTAAATAAATTTTTATTTATATATTTTAAAACTTAATAGACCCAATCAATAGTACATGACCAAGTAGATAATTTGACAATAAAATACTAATAATTGATTTTTGGGATAATTACAGGAAAAATCTCTAGAGTTTGAGCCTTTTAACAAAATAAACTACTATGAATTTTCAATTTTGTCAATTTAAACCATAATTTTTTAATTTGTTTTCAATCTAAGCCATTAATCTATTTTTATTAAGTAAAACCAATAGAAAAAAGTATTTTAGTTATTAAACTCAATGTAAATATACATAAAATGTCTAAAATACCATTTTTATTGAGTTTAATGACTGAAATACACATTTTTCAATCAATTTTACTTAACGAAAATGGACAAATCGTTTAGATTGAAAACAAATCAAAAATTTAGGATTTAAATTAATAAAATTAAAATGCTATGCTTTATTTTGTTATAAGAGTCAAACCCCGGGATTTTTTTTATAATTTCCCCCCTGGGATTTTAATTTTTTTTTGTAATTTCCCCTTGATTTTTTTATCAAACCAAACTAAACTAAAGGGTTGTTTAGGATGATCCAAATAAGTATATTTTTTGACTTTATGAAAAGATGTGCAATTTGGTAGAGATGTGATGTGACGTGACGTAAATAAGAGATAATGTGACTCAAAAATAAGATAAAAAGATAAAAATATGTGCTAAAGTAAGGGATGCCAAACAACCCCACCCCACCCCCCCAATAATTTCCTTAGTATTCCTCTTCCCCTCAGCCAAAATCCTGGCTCATTGATGGCATGTAGAGTTAGGGCAGTTGGAGTCTGTAACCACTATAATAGTTTGTGTCTTCAGTTCACATGTAGCTCTGCTCTGCCTAATGAAAATAAATAGGAATAGCTTCATCTAAAATTGGAACCCCAGTTAAGTGAATCACTCTATCCACAATATTTCACCCCAAAAAAATCAAAACAGCATGGTCCATAGAACTGTGATTTTACTAGCAAAAGGGCAAAAAATTACCATATCCAAACTTTCCAATAATACATAAAATTAATCAGACACTCAACAAAATTAGGCTTTGACATCTTGGCTGTTCACATGCGTCTGCTTATAAACGAAATTAGTAAAAAAAACTGCAAACCCATAAAAATACCAAGCATAGCAAACAAGCAAGCCAAAGTCTTAATCATTTCGGAAACAACTGGATTAAGCAAAGCCCTCAAATCACCGATAGATGAACATGGATTAAACCGATAATATACGAAGGCAATAATAAAAGCCCTAAATTGGAATAGAAGATTGAGTAAAAGTATATCAGCATAAGACCTGAATCTTGGCTTTAACATTATCGATGGTGTCGCTGGACTCGACTTCGAGAGTGATCGTCTTCCCAGTTAGGGTTTTAACAAAGATCTGCATGCTGTTTCTCACAGACACAATTAATTGACTAAAGAAAATGAGAGAGAGAGAGAGAGAGAGAGAGTTGGACATCAACAACAATGCTGTGGAATGGTAATATATTTGGTGGTGTTGTCGAGCAAGGATCCCCTACTTGCATCATTTCTTACTTGTAGGGTCATTGGGCCTAATTCTATGTTTAATTTTGATAATTCGAACCGTTCATATTTTAAGATTTGTTCAGTATATCATATATGTAAAAAATCAAGTTGATCGGATATTCGAAAGTATGTGTTCGGAAAAACCAAACTAAAAACTATTTTTTTTAAAATTTAATAAACAGTTTTTCAAACACATATTTTTTGATATCTGATCAATTTAATTTTTTACAAGTATGATATACTGAACAAATCTTTAAATATAAACGGTTCGAATTATCAAAATTGAACCTAAAAATAAGTCCAATGGCAGTGCAAATAGAAAATGTAAAAAGGAAGTACAAGGAGGAGATCTTCACTCGGCGCAGAGCATTGGAATCTTGGTTTAGGATTGGAGTGGGAGAAGACGGAGGACCCCACAATTATTCCCGATTCGTAATGACAAATAACAACCGCGATTTGTAGCTCGAATGGAGGCCCCCCCGAATCCCCCGAATCGAAAACGACGTCGTTTGACGTCGTTTGAATTTTTTTTTTTTTTTTGCAGATCAAAGAACGGAGAAGAAGAAGGAGAAGGGAGGAGGAGGAGGAGGAGGAGGAGGGGGAGGGGGAGGAGGAATGAGGGACTAGAGGGGCCATACCAAATGAGGCTACGGGCGTACGAGGCAGGGCAATGACATGGCGGGTCAGTCAATGACGATCGGTCGGGCCGACGGCATGGCGCGAGGTCGCAAATTTCTTCCTTCTTTCTCCTCTCCCTCTGAGCTGTTGCAGACTCGACAATGGAGGAAGAAAAAAAAAAAAAAAACGAAAGGCCCAAACAACGTCGTTTTGGGCCTTCGGGGGATTCGGGGAGGATGGGATTCGAGCTACAAATCTTTTTTCGACAAATAATTTGGGGTAAATTATGCTAAATTTTCTTCAAAATTTTAAAAATATATTTTAAAAGTTTGACATAATAATTTTATGTCTCTTTTTTATTAATATTTATTATATTAATAAAATAATATTATTATTACATCTCCAACATATATTTACCAATGATTACTTTTTTATTTTTCGACTATCTATACTAATTTTAACGATTTTATACTGTTAATGTAATTACATAAAATTTATGAAATTTATTATATTTTTATTAAATTTTAGAAATGATAAGTGTAATTTATTCAACAATTTAAAAGGTTTCATTAAACAAAATTAAAAGAGTAAATTTCCTAAACTACATTTTCAACTCCTAAAATATGACATTTTTTCATGCTTTAAATAAATAACTTTATCACTTGGGTTCCTTAATTTTTTTAAAGAACTAGTAGTCTAAATTACTTAGGTGGGCTTAGAGTGGCCCACTAAACTCGACCTATACTAGTCATTCCTAAAGAAAAAATTAAATTTATAATTCTAAGAATATAAATGTATTCTACAGAATGAAACACATATATATGAGACGAAGGTAAGTCTCACACTGTGTTCTTGGGAGGTTAGCAAGTCAAATCTTATTAAAAATTTATAATTTTCTCTCATATAATGAGGACTGAATTATTTATATCTCTCAATAAGTTTAAAATATACAGAGAACCAAACACATGTTTCGCAATAAGTAGGACTCACATGACAACGGATTCACATTTTGTAAGACATTTTTATCACTATGTTTCTAAAATTGCTATTATATCATTCCACTATTTTGTATTGATTATTGTGCAGTTGAAAATAATTGTTCACAAATCTATAGTCTGATTGTATAATAAGTCTAAAAGATAGCTTGGTGTACGTTTTTAGTTTTAAAGTTTGTTAATAGAAAAATACTTCAAAATTCGAAATTTTCGAGCTTGAAATTGGCCCGAATCTAAAACAACGTCGTTTTGGACTTATTTATTTTTCTTTCCCCTTTTATATTTGAAACATAGGAAGGACGAAGAGAGAGAGAGAGGGGAGAAGGAGAAAAGATGGAGAGGAGAAGGAAGAAGAAGAGAAGAAGACGGTAATAGTGGAAGAGGAAGAGAAGGAAGATTGATGGTGATGGCAGCGTCTCTCTCTCTCTGCCACTGGCAGCGTCAATGGGTATCACCGTCCAGATCTGCAGATCGCTAGTAGGTCTTTCGCCTCTTCCAAATTCTACAATTTTTTTTTTACATTTTTTTTTTTTGTGTGTGTGGTGATTGTTGGTTGTTGTTGATGATGATGTGTGTTGTTGTTGTTGATAATTGCTTCTTTCAGACTCTATTTTCTCTCTCTTTTCTTTTTTTTCTAGCAGATCTAGATCTGAAGATGAAGGGAAAAAAAATTGTTGGTTATTGTTGATGATGATGTTGTGTTGCTGATTTTTTTTTTTTTTTTTTTTTTCAGATTCTACAATTTTATTTTATTTTTTTCGTGAATGTGTTGTTGTTGATGTTGATACTCTCAAGCATAGATCATGTTTCATTTTTTTTTTTTTTTTTTTTCCCTCTCTATCTCTTTTTCTTGATTCTAAGTTATGGAAGAAGCAAAGAAAAAAAAAAAAAAAGGAAGAACAAATAGAGGAGACAGAGGAAGAAGAAAAGTGTGGAAAAAAAAAATTCAAAATGACGTCGTTTTGGATTCGGACCAATTTCGAACTTGGAAATTTCGAGTTGCATAGCGAAACTGTTGTTAATAATAACTTTTTAACGTAAGCAAATTTGGCTCATTTGAATTTTTTAAGGCCTTATGTTGAGTAACAGAATTAAAAACAAAAGCATTAATAATCTCATAAATTAGTGAAGAATTATTTATTCAACTAAATTAATAAGATAACTATTTATTATATATATATATATATTTAAAATTATGCTCCTCAGTCCCTCTCAATATTAAAAATTTCTAATTTTGTCGGATTAAATATCCGCCGTATAAGTAATTTGATTACTAAAATTTACAATCAAGTATGAGATTGTAAATCAATAAACCAACAATTTCAATTCTATACTATAACCCCGGTAATCAAAGATGCAGGGAAAATTGGTACTAAAATTTTTTGTTTAATGCAGTAGAATTTTTAGACAATAGACTTTTTAATTTCTACCAAATGAAATCCAAATGGTTGTATATTTATTTTAAAAAAAAAAACAAAACCGTACCATAAGCAATGTAAAACTAATTTAAGTTTGGGAGACTAATATGTAAATTTTAATAGGTCTTCTGATAATTAATAATATTTTTTATCATCATTATTAAAAAAGTTATTAATTGTTAATTTTTAACTATAATTTAAAAATTTTGTTACAAAAAATGTCACTAATTATAAATTTTAACAAAGAATTTGAAAAATCATCACAAAAAAATCACTAATTTTAAACTTTCGGTGACAGTTTGAAAATTTTGTCATAGAAATGTCACTAATTATAAGTTTTAGCTGTAATTTATAAAAATTTTGACAAACAAAGTGACTAATTGTTAATTTTTAGCAACATATGCAAAAAATTATCACAAAAAATTATTTTTAATGACTATTTTACTATAATTTATTTTCAATAGAACTTTATGAAAATTAAGTCTAACTATTAAAACATATTTATATTGTATCCAAAAAAGGTAGTCACTTATGTTTAGATTTAATTTTTTAAGAATAAAAGTAGATTTTTCCAAATGTGAAATTACACATTTGGGCAATCCACATTATAGAGGTTTCGGATTTTTCAGGTTTTTGGAACGAATCTTACATTACTTAACAAAAATATAACATTCTAATGTAACATACTAAAAAAAAAGTTAGTATGTTTTTTCCAAACGTAACACTCCACTATAACATACAAAAAAAAAAATTAGTGTACTTTTTCCAAACGTAACACTTCAATTAATGCAATACTACACATAACACTCTAATGTAACACACCAAAACTCCTAAATATATTTTTTCCAAACGTAACACTAATAGTTTGAAATTTGGGTAAATTATAAACACACCCCCTGAGATTTACTTAAATTACAAATTACCTCATGTGGTTCTAGAAATTACATTATGCCCTCTAAGGTTTCTTATTTCATAACAAATATGTCTTTTTATTAATAAATCATCAAGTTAATTAATGCTTTTAATAATGTTAAAATTTTATTTCAATTAATAATTTAAATAATTTTATTATTATGTAGTTGAACAATTAGAAATTTTACTTTTTTAATTAATTCTGTTAAATAAAAAATTCTAACAGGGAGGTATTTGTAATTTTCCAAACACAAGGGCAATTCGTATTTTAAACAAATCTCAAGGGGTGTATTTATAATTTACCCTTGAAATTATACATTTGCATAAATCTTACTAAGGAATTTTTTGTACTCCTTTTAGAGCATTTCCAACCCACTCTCTATAACTGCATACTTGAAGGATTTGTTCGTCCAACCCATCTTCTAAATCCATCTCTATTTGTAAGGAGGATGGATTGATCCTCCATATTTGGAGGGATGAAGAAAAATAGAGGATCTCCTTTAAAATACTATTCATTATGTATTTTTATTATATTACAAATAACTTTTAATATGTGAATTTAATTTTTATAAAATTGACATCATTAAAAAGGTTGAAATCATACCTTTAAAATGAATATAATATTAAATATATTTTATAAAAATTTCAAAATTAAATATTTGTTAATGAACAAAAATTATTTATTTTTTGACGAAAATATTTTCGACAGAAATCTTTAGAAAAGAAAATGATGATTTATGGTTAGAGTTTGAGTGAATGGTGAGATACTCTATATTCACTTTTTGAATAAAAAAAAGCATTTTCATCCTCTAATTAAGAGTGTTGGATTGGAGATGCTCTTATAATGTTTGAAAATTTTCACGTTATTTTTTTGGAGTTTTACATTAGAGTATTATATTGGAAAGAAATAAACAAATGAGTTTTTTTTGTGTATTACATTGGAAATGTCATACTAAGGGAAAAGTATAGGGTTGGTTTGGAATGTTCTAAAAAAATGCATTTTTTGACTTATTGGCTTATATGGGTTGGGTTTGAGTGATGTGTTAGAGAGGTGATGTGATTTAAATAAGATGATGTGACTTAAATAGGATAGTGACTTTTTGACTTTTTGTATTATTTAGTTTATGCCAAACCAATCCTAAATTTTTTTTTTTGTGTTACAGTAGAGTGTTATAGTTTGAAATTATATATTTGTCCAAAACTTAATAAGATGTTTTTATGCTCATTTTGAAATGTTTTCTAAATAAAAAAAGGTTTCCATATAAAAATTCATCCAAAATTTGTCTCCCACATATATATATTGTGTATCTTATCTTTTTAGCACAAAAAAGAAAATAGAAATAAGGGTATAACCATAAATCTAATTTTTAAATAATATTTAAATTTACCTTTTCAAAATCAATGTGACTAATCGGTTTGTTAAAAAATCTTTGTGATTGAATGAATCGTCATTCCTGAAGATAAGATTTATGGATAAATTTTCTTTAAAAATACTCAATAAAATATGATAAAAGAAAATTATGATTATCCTGATGTCATTGCTTTATTTTTAAAATAATTTTTTAATTTGTACAAAAATAATTACAAATTTAAATGTAATATTTGTATATAGGCGTGAGATCATACAAAACTAGGATTCAAATCATATAAGAAATTTTGGATTTAAAAACTTTTTATTTTTACAAGTTTAACAAATTATGAGATGATGTCATGTTTCGTCATGTATTAAATGTCGCATTGAATAGCTTACGGCAATCTTTAATAACAACATTTTGCAGCATATATTAATTCTTACAAATTATTTAATTGGTTCATAAATGCAAAATTTAAAGTCCACTGTGTACGTTCAACAACAATCTTAATTATCCCTATTCATTTCTCATTATCATTTTACATTTTCATCAAATTAGATAAATTTTGACTTCGTTTGAGAAGAAGGGTTTGGTTGGATTTTGAGTTATTTTAATCACAAAAAAATAAAATAAATTTTTTAGCTCAATAAGACAAAACATTACATTCAACTTATATCGTTATATTCTTTTTCTCACAAAAAGTTAAAAAGTCATTTGCAAACGAGACTTTTTAACCCTAGGTTAAAAAAGTCAAAAAGTCAAAAAAATCAACACACTTCCCAAACCAACCCTTTAGGATAAATTACATTTCATCTCTTTTATGTTTGGTCTTCGTTTGGAAAGAACTAAAATAGCCTGGCTATTTGGCTTTTCTAACCTCGTTTGGTTTTTGTTTTCGGCTTTTTTGACTTATATGAGAGAAAAAGTGTAATGATTGTAGTTTAGATGTGACATTTTGTCTTATTGACTTACGTAGTCAAATTTGTCTTTTGTGTTTTTTAGTCAAAAAATCAAAATCAAACATAGCTTTGGTCATTTTTTTATGGGCTAGGTTTTCTTCACCTGATTGATTGAAGCATGTCATAGACCTGCGGAGAGCTTACTATTACTATTCTATTTTGATAATGAATCGCTCAATGTGTAGAACTCGCCGATTACTTTATTTCTTGTAAAAATCACGTTGATCGAATATTCATAACTTCTTGATCAGATCAAATTTTTGTCAATGGTAAATATAATTTTCCAAATAAATTATTGACAAAAATCTGATCCGATCAATTAACTATTAATATCCGATTAGCGTAATTTTTTATAGGAATAAAGTACTTGACGAACTCTACACATTTAACGGTTCAAATTATCGAAATAGGACCCGTGATAGACCCCACGAACCCAACAGCACCGTCCATCAGAAACAAGCTACCTCCTTTTTATTTTGATTTTTAAAGTTTATTTTTTTTCACTTTACCCTTCATATTTCAAATTGTTCTCAATTTTATCTAAAAGTAAACTTATATCCAAAATTAAACAAAAAATGACACATTAACAATCACGTGATAACAAAATATTTTATTATGTATAACTCTCAACTCTGACACAAACATGAATCTTAATATAATAATATATATTTTTATATTATGTGACAGTTAATATGACATTTTTTGTCTAATTTTAAACAAACATTAATTTTAAAAATGAATTGGAAAAAATTTGAAATTTCAAAGCGCAAGTAGGGAAAAAAAAATAAAAATAAAAAAACCTTTTAGAGCTAAAGTGTAATTTACTCCTACCTTTTAGTTAGAAAGATAATTTTTTTTTTTTTTTGATTATATATATTGTTAGACTTATTTATTTTGATGATTTATTTATTTATGTTTTAATTAATTTGGAAGAGAAAAATATAGTCAAAATTTATTTTGATGATTTATTTGAAAAAGAAAAATAGAATCAACATTTATTTTGATGATTTTATGTTTTAATAAAATCAAATTTTATTTTGTCCCATTATTTCTCACCTAAATTTTGTTAGAATGTATTTAATATTTAATTAAATCAGGAGTTCAAACAACCCAAAACAGAGGTTCAAATAGCTCAACACAACAGCAATTCAAAAGGTTTAAGTGGAAGATATTCAAATTTGTAATGATGGAGTTGAAGATATTCAAATTGATAATGATGGAAGTATAACGGCTATAAATTTAATTGACTACAACGGTTAGAAACAGCTATAATTTTTATTATATATACCAAAGCCTCTAATGTAAACAAGTTACAAAAACCTGAAAATATTCTTTAATCTATAATTACTCACATCTATTCTCAGAAATTATACACTGAGCCTTATAACTTTAAACCCATCTTTCCTGTATGAGGTTTACAGAAAAACCAGAGTTTCATTTTTATATCTATCTTTAAGAGATAATTCTTGTAGCTTTCTGTGAAAGCAAAAACACATTCTTTTCAATCTTGTAAGAGTGTAGTACACTCGGTGTTCTTGAGTTAGAAAGTCAGTGTAAAATCTGTGGAGGATTGCTCCATCTGTGAAAAGGTTGCTAGCACTCGAAGCTAGAGTATAGTGGAAAATCTCAAGTGAAGCGTAAGGAGTGGACGAGGAGTCGAGTTGAAGTCTAACCACTATAAATTTGTTTGCCTCTCTCTCCCTTATCTTTTTATTTTATTTTAAATTGCCATAGCTATATTTCACATTTTTACTATGCGAAAATCATTAACTAACATAATTGTTAAGACACTTATTTTAATTATTTTTATTTCATTAATTATATTTATCTATTGTGCTAGTCATAATTTTCATTAGGGTATTATTAATTTTAATTATAAAAACCTAATTCACCCCCCTCTTAGATTATCTTTTGGATAACAATTGGTATCAAAGCCTAGACTCTTGCTTTAGATTTAACCATCTAAAAGTTTCGATCCATGCCAACATTAGCTAGCACTAGCACTACTGAAGGACAAGCCACCAATAGGCCATCATTATTTGACGGAAATAACTATAGTCATTGGAAAGATAAGATGACCCTATACTTACAAGCCACTGATTATGCTATGTGGATTATTGTCACCAAAGGTCCAAAAATTCCTACCAAATTAGTAGACAATATTAGTGTACCTAAACCAAGATGAATGTAATGAGAGGGATCACAATTTATTACAAGCCATTGCTAAAACCAAACTCATCCTTGTTTGTGGATTAGACTCTAAGGAGTATAATAGAATTTCAAGTTGTGATTCAGCAAAAGAAATTTGGGACAAACTTGAAGTAACTTATGAAGGTACAAACCAAGTAAAAGAATCTCATATTGATATGCTTGTTCGTAGTTATGAATTGTTTAAAATGAATTCTGATGAATCTATTTCAAGTATGTTTACTATATTTATCAAATTGTAAACACTTTGAAATCTCGTGGCAAAACTTATACTAACAAGTGAGTTGGTAAGAAAATTCTTAGGTGTTTACCAAAGAATTGGGAAGCAAAGGTCACCGCCATTATAGAAGCCAGAGATCTCTCCACACTTGGATTGATGAGCTTATGGGTCTCCTTATAACTCATGAGATCACCATGAAAGGACATGAAGATGTTGAAAACAAAAGAAAAGTGGAATTGCATTCAAAGCCTCATCAAATGAAGAAGAACATGAAAACTCCAAAGGAGGATAAAAGCTATGCCGTGTTTAGTAGAAATCTCAAAAAGCACTTCAAGAAAAACAATTATGGAGGAAGAAGACCTTTCAAGAAAAAGTACAACAAAGATTACAAAAAAGAGCCAATTATTTGCTATGAGTGCAAAAATCCGGACATATGATGATGGATTGTCCAAAATTGAAGAATCATGGAAAAGACTACAAAAGAAACAAAAAGGCCATGGTAGCAATTTAGGAAGAAAGTGAAGATGAAAGTTCAAGTAATGAAATTGAAAATGAAGTAGCCAACTTATGTCTCATGGCTCTTGAAGATGAAAACTCTGCTCAAGATGAGATAACTACTCTTTATGAAGAACTTGAACGTGTATTCCATGAACTATCAAATGAATTTAGAAAAGTTTGTGTCAAAAATAATGTGTTGAAGAAATCTGTTGCATCTTTATCTATTAATGTAGAATAATTAAATAAAGAAAAAATTAGTTTAAAAAATAATTTTGATACCATCTCTAATGAGAAAACTACTTTAAAAAACAATGTTGATGATTTAACAAAAACACTTGAAAATTTTGTAAAAGGTAGAGATAATCTTAACATACTTCTTGAAAATCAAATATGTGTTTTTGATAAAAACGGGTATTGAATATGACCCTATTAAGAAACAAAAGAATCTCAATATAATTTTTGAAAATGCACCTCTCATGACACACCCTCATATTACTTGTCATTATTGTAGAAAGAAAGACCATTATATATCTTTTTGTCCATTCAAAAAGAATATAAACATAGGAATTAAAAAGATTTGGATTATTAAGAGATCTAACAAAACTGACCAAGAAGGACCCAAGAAACTATGGGTACCAAAAACCAACACTTGATTGTCATCTTGTAGGTTTGCTTTAAGTCTAAAGCTAGAGAATGGAAGTGGTACCTTGATAGTGAATGTTCTAGACATATGACCGAAGATAAATCATTCTTTACTAAACTATCATCGAAAGATGGAGGATTTATTACTTTTGGAGACAACAAGAAATGAAAAATCATTGGTATTTGTAGTATCAAGATACTCCTAACCCTTCTATTGAAAATGTTTTACTTGTTGATGGACTTAAGTATAACCTACTTAGTATTAGTCAATTATGTGATAAAGGTAATCGAGTTATTTTTGATAAATCACATTGCACAATTAAAAGCACAAATGATCATAAAGCTTTATTCATTGGTAATTGCCATGATAATGTTTATGTTTTCATCTTAATGATCTTTATGCCAATGATGTTAAGTGTTTATATGTTAATAATGAAAATAATTGGTTATGACATAGAAGACTTAGTCATGCTCATATGGATTTAATTGCTAAACTTTTGAGAAATGATTTGGTTATTGGACTTTCAAAAATTAAATTTGAAAAAGATCATCTTTGTAGTGCTTGTCAACAAGGAAAACAAACTAAAACATTATTTAAATCAAAATCTCATATTTCCACAACTAGACCTTTACAACTATTGCATATGGATTTATTTGGTCCCTCAAGGACATCTAGTCTAGGTGGTAAACATTATTGTCTTGTTATTGTTGATGATTATTCAAGATTTACATGAGTTATGTTTTTAGCACACAAAGATGAAACCTTTTTTTCTTTCACAAAACTCTGTCGTAAAATTCAAAATGAAAAAGACTTTCTTATTTCTAATATTCGAACCGACCATGATAGAGAACTTAAAAATGAGAAATTTAAATTGTTTTGTGATGAGCATAGTATTGGACATAATTTTTCAACATCTAGAACCCTTCAACAAAATGGTGTAGTAGAAAAGAAGAATAGAACTATAGAAGAGATGTAATGCCCCCAAAATAATACAATAAAGATAACTCATATGCGGAATAAATATGAGAAACAATATACTTTCATATATCAGAGTTCACTATTTAACAACCAGTTAAATGCCATGTAGGCGACATCTTTCTAAGTCATTGCTTGGTTACACAAATTGAGTCTCATTATTACATCTTAAGCCTTTGGCTTTACAATTAACAAGCATACACACATAAGGCATAATTAAGAAGCTTTTGCTTTCCTAAAGTCCATCCATGCTATTGCCTTGGAGGTAACATCTCACCAGACTAAAATGATATTCCCAGATAGGGTGAGCCAATAGCCTAGTAGAGATAATCTAACACAATATATGAGGTTTAGCAAAGGTATAAATATCCTGCATAAACAATACCGATACTAAAACATCCACAAGGCCTCGTGATATTCATATGCCACTAAAACCAAATCTCATTTCCACTTTCCTTCAATTCATTTCAAGTTCATATATGCTACTCAATTCATGAGTTAAATCCATTATCTTTCAATAACCAACATGAGACTACAACTTAATAGTTTTCAATTTTGCAAAACACACATAAACACTTCAAATCTGCAATTTTACTTGATATTTCGCTCAAGGAACCAAAGACCCATTTATATATGAAATTTTCGGGTCTTTCACCCAGGATACTCTAGCCAACTTGTTTAAAATGAAGTCCATCCTCTTTCTCCTCCTAAACAGATATATATATATATATGCAATGTATTTATAAACATAATCATATATAGAGTATATTCTCTTTCTCCTCCCAATAAACATATATATACAATGTATTTATAACATGGTCATATATGGAGTACATCCCCTTTCTACTCCCAATAAACATACATATACAAAGGTATTTATAACATGATCATATTTAATGATACCAACAATGGATTAGCATTAAATCGCCTAACTTATGCAATTTCTACACAATCATGGCTATCCTCCACCGATAGCCCAATACAATTATTTCTAAAGAGATGTTCAATCTCAAAATAAATAGTTTATTCAAAACTTCCATATGCTAGATATTACATATCCAATATTACAATTTATAACCACAACCTTCCAATTTCACATTTTCAAGCATAATAATGATTTAATCAAAATTAGGCAAATTCTATATTTCCAAATATTAATCCAATTCACCAAAATCAATTATTTTGGCACAACATGATCATATATTCAAGCCTCATACTAATTTACCTTATATTCATCAAAACCTCTTTTTATTTCACACCCAAATCTTATATTTGTCCAAACCACAACTAAATCTCATTATCTACACACAATAGCAAATAACTAAGTTAAAAACCATATTAGAGTGTAGAAATTTCCTACCTCAAGTGTAGAAGAAGAAAAGAGTTGAAACCCCAAAATCAACGACGATAAAACTCAATCTCCACCGCACACAACGAAACCCTCGAGAAGTTACACAACTTTGACGAAGGAACTATGGCCAAAATCCTAATGGATTTAGAGAAATCAAAAAGAGAATGTGAGTTTCTAGAGAAAGAGACTCTAGATCTGGATTTTGGAGTTTTTTAGAGAGAGAGAGTGCTGCAAAAAGTGATCTAAAATGTCACTTTCGGGTGCTGATAAAGCGTGGTCCGCTCGAGTGGAGAGTTTGACGCTCAAGCGTCAATCATATAAATTTTACCCACTCGAGTGCGATAAAGGCTGCTCGAGCGCCAAGACACAACAGCAAGGCACTACCCCATTGAGCATAGAATACACTCATCCAAGATTTTTTGACATTCCTCAAGCGCTCAATGTCCGCCGAGTGTAGAGCAAAATTTCAAGCCCAATGAGCGGAAGAGCCAAATTATGGACAACAAAGGTTTGGAAAAACAAGCAACCAACTTGTTTCAAACACACAACTACAACCCAATAATCAACTTTAAGGGGAAGTCAAGGGAAGCGAGACATGAACCACTATCCAAACCTTATAAACCCGAGTCCGGAACACCATAAGAGACGGGTCAAAACTAGGGTCGCTATAAAAGGAAGAATAGAACTTTAGAAGAGATGAGTAGAACAATACTTTGCGAAAATAATCTTCCTAAATATTTTTGGGCCGAAGCCGTTCACACCGTATGCTATATTTTAAATCGTGCATTAATTAGACCTATTCTAAAAAAGTCTCCTTACGAACTTTGGCATAATAGAAAGCCCAACATTAGTCACTTGCATGTTTTGGTTGTAAATGTTTGTGCATAATAATGGTAAAGATAACTTAGGTAAATTTGATTCAAAATCTGATGAAGCAATTTTTTTTGACTATTCCTTAACTAGCAAAGCTTATCGTGTTTTTAATAAAAGAACTCTTGTTGTGGAAGAATCTATACATGTGGCATTTGATGAAACTAACATCTCTGCTCAAAAGCAAATTGTTAATGATAATATAGATTTGGAACCAAATATGGAAGATTCAAGTATCTACAAAGAAGAGAACCAACCATGTAAGTTGAACAAAGAGATCGAACAACCTATTCTCCTACCTCAAGAAGAAGGAGGAAACAATGAAGATTTGCCAAGAGAATGGAAGTTTGTTCATAATCACCCTAAGGATTTAATTCTAGGTGACCCTACAAAAGATATTGAAACTCACTCTTCACTTAGAAATATTTGTAGTAATTTGGCTTTTCTCTCACAGATTGAGCCTAAAAACTTTTAAAAAGCTGAATTCGATGAACATTGGATGATAACTATACATGAAGAGCTTAACCAATTTGAGAGAAACAAAGTGTAGAAACTTGTGCCAAAACCTAAAGATCATACCATTATCGGTACCAAATGGATCTTTCGAAACAAGCTTAATGAATCCGGCACAATTATAAGAAACAAGACTAGACTTGTTGCACAAGGATATAATCAAGAAAAAGATATTGATTTCGATGAAACTTTTGCTTCGATTGCTAAATTAGAAGCCATTCGCATGTTACTTGCATTTGCATGTTTTAGAGATTTCAAACTTTATCAAATGGATGTAAAAAGTGTCTTTCTTAATGGTTTTATAAATGAGGAAATTTATGTTAAACAATCCCCAGGTTTTGAAGATCATGCTTTTTCAAATCATGTTTTTAAACTATCAAAAATTTTATATGGTTTGAAACAAGAACCACGTGCATGGTATGAACGATTAAGTAAATTTTTGATTGAAAATAATTTTTCTAGAGGAACGATTGACACAACACTTTTTGTTAAAACTAAAAATGATGATTTACTTATATTTGGTGCTACTAATGAAACCTTGTGTAAGAAATTTGCTAAGTGTATGCAAGGTGAGTTTGAGATGAGCATGATAGGAGAGCTAAATTATTTCCTTGGGCTTCAAATCAAACAATATAAGGAATGAATTTTTATTAACCTAGCTAAGCACACAAAAGAACTACTCAAAAAATTTGATATGTATGACTCAAAAATAGCTGGAACACCTATGAGCACATCCATTAAGCTAGACAATGATGAAAAAGGTAAAACCATTGATCAAACAAAATATTGAGGTATGATCGGCTCACTTTTATTTAACTACAAGTAGACCCGATATTATGTTTATTGTTTGCATGTGTGCTAGATATCAATCAAATCCTAAGAAATCACATCTCAATGCTGTTAAAAGAATTTTTAGATATCTTGTTGGCACTCAAAATTTAGAACTGTTTTATCGTAGAGGTGTTGCATTTGATTTAATTAGTTACTCGGATGCCGACTTTGCCGGATGCACACTTGATAGAAAAAATACCAGTGGCACTTGTCACTTTCTTGGTAACTCATTAGTATCTTGGTTTAACAAAAAGTAAAATTATGTTGCTTTATCAACGGCCGAAGCTGAATATATAGCTTCCGGAAGTTGTTGTGCCCAAATACTTTGGATGAAACAATAATTAGAGGATTTTGATTTGCATTATGATCATATCCATATCAAATGTGATAATACTAGTGCCATCAATTTAAGCAAAAATCCGGTTCAACTCTCACGAACAAAACATATTGAAATTCGACATCATTTTTTAAGAGATCATATTCAAAAAATGGGATATTTTACTTGAATTTGTAAACACCGACAAGCAATTAGCGGATATTTTCACAAAACCCCTAAGCGAGGATCGCTTCAATTGTATTCGTGGCGAGCTTAGAATGTCGATTTATACTTAAAAAGTTTTGTTATGACTGTAAAACTTGAAGTTTTGTTAAAATGATATATGTGTATTGCTACATTGATATGGAAACATTTATATCAGTTAAATGCTCTCAAGTTCTTCATACATTTATTCTCCTTAACAGTTTATTATTCTCAACTGTATAATTTTTTTTTAGTTCTGCATCTTAAGGTAAAATTAACTTTGTATACATTGATTTTTTTTAAACCCTCATGGTATTTTTTTTGCAATACCATTCCAGCAACACTAACATCTCATTAAGTTTAATTTTTGCTGGTATTATTTTATTTTTTTTATTTTGCTATTAGGCTTACTTTTTTTATTTTTTTTTCTCATTATTATCTTTTTGTTTGGACTTAATTTTTTTTTTTTCTGCTTTTTAAATTTCATTTTTCAGTACTTAACCATAAAAACAAAAACAAATCAAAATGCCAATATTTACATAAAAAAAATATATATAAAAAAAAACACCATTCATTTTTTTTTTTTACGGCCACACGTCAATCAAAATAAACATTCAAAAAACCAAAATAAAAAACCATCCATTTTTTTTTGGCCATACGCCGATCTTACTTCCTCGCCTCTTCCATCGCTTTTTTTTTCTTTTATCACCTTACACCCTTGACGCTCGTCCCGTGCTTGAGAGCAACGACTCACGACTATTAAAGGCCAAGAACGACGCTTTCTCCAAATCGGCCATAGAGGTGGTCTTCCGCTTAAGCTCTTATTTTCGCCTTCAAGGCGCTTATTTCGCCAGGCATCCTTGTACATGCACTGGAGCAAAGAGAGTTGGGTGTTGACCTGATGGAGCTCACTCATCCTGTTCTGCAATCAGTGAGCCAATTTTGTGACTGCCATCACCATCTTCATACCGGACATTAGTGTAAAATGATTGGCTTCTATATCAGATTGAGCTGCCATGATTTGCTCAATCGATATCATAGGAAGGTTAGGAAGAGGAATGACAAGAAGAGTAGGAGTAGAGACACTGCTCAAGTCCTGAAATGGAATGAGGAGACGGATGAGGAAGCCATGGTTTAGAGGTGAGAGGTGTAAAAGAAATGAGTTGCAAAGAAATAGAAGAGAATAGACTGAGGTTTGGCCTCCTCTGTTTAGTTAGTTTTTTTTTCTCTCTCGATGAGGAAGAAGAACAAAAGAGAGTGGTGAAGAAGAGATAGAAGAGAGTGATGTGAAGAAGAAGAAGAGTGATGTGAAGAAGAAGAAGCAGACGAGTGTGATTAAGAAGAAGGCTGAAGAGAAGAGACTGAAGAGAAGAAGACAAGGAGGGAGAGATAGCCAAGGCGAGCGGTAATCGAGGAGAGCTGCTTTTGTCGGTCGGTAGATGCAAAAGCGAGGCCGCGTGTTCGACGCGATTTTCAACGAAAAAGAGTGGCGCTGGCGATTCATATATATATATATGTATATATATGTTTTGATTATCTATTTTTTGATGCCATTTATCACTATCATTTTCCTCTTCCTCCAGATTCTGACCTATGATTTCCTTTTGATAATGTCACAGGAGGAGAAATTCTATGATGTTATGTATTATGGTATTATTTTCAAATTATGGTATTATTTGAAAACTAATATGATAATTATATATTTATAGTTTGATATCTTAACATCATATCATGTCTCTAATTAAAACTTATTTATTACACATGTGCTAACCTATGTATTTATAAATGAATTCAGTGAGCATGACTTAAGGGAGAGCTTTTCTTACTCCCAAATCAAATCAAAACATCATTATGTGTCATCATCAAAAAGGGAGAGATTGTTAGACTTATTTATTTTAATGATTTATTTATTTATTTTTTAATTTATTTGGAAGAGAAAAATATAATCAAAATTTATTTTGATGATTTATTTGAAAGAGAAAAATAGAATCAATATTTATTTTGATGATTTTATGTTTTAATAAAATCAAATTTTATTTTGTCCCATTATTTCTCACCTAAGCCTTTATCCTAAATGTTATTAGAATGTATTTAATATTTGATTAAATCTGAGTTCAAACAAATTCAAAACATGGTTCAAACAGTCCAACACAACAGCAGTTCAAAAGGTTCAAGTGGAAGATATTTAAATTTATAATAATGGAGTAGAAGATATTTAAATTGGTACAACGGCTATAAACGACTATAAATGACTATAAATTCAAATAACTACAACGGCTATAAACGATTATAACTAGCTATAATTTTCATTATATATACTAAAGTATCTAATGTAAATAAGTTACAAAAATCTAAAAATATTCTTTGATCTATAATCACTCACATATATTCTTAGAAATTATATACCTAATCTTATAATTTTAACCCCATCTTTCTGTGTGAGGTTTACAAAAAATTAGAGCTTCATTTTTATATCTACCTTTGAGAGATAATTCTTGTAGCTTTTTGTGAAAGCAAAACACATTCTTTTCAACCTTGTAAGAGTGTAGTACACTCAAGATTCTTGACTTAGAAAGTCAAGGTAAAATCTATGGAGGATTGCTCCATCTCAGAAAAGGTTGCTAACATCCCGTGAAGCTAGAGTATAGTGGAAAATTTTAAGTGAAGCTTGAGAAGTGGACGTAGGCCAAGTTGAAACCGAACCACTATAAATTTATTTGTCTTTCTCTCCCTTATCCCTTTATTTTATTTTAAATTGCCATAGCTATATTTCACATTTTTACTGTGCTGAAATCATTAACTAACATAATTGTTAAGACACTTGTTTTAATTATTTTTATTTCATTAATTATATTTATCTATTGTGCTAGTCATAATTTTTATTAGGGTATTATTAATTTTAATTATAAAAACCTAATTCACCCCCCTCTTAAGTTGTCTTTTGGGTAACATATATTTTTTAAAGGGGAATTGACTAGTAAATTCCAAATTGTCATCTTGTAACCCATTTGGTCCTAAGTTATTTATATTAAACTGTTTAGTCCTTACGACAGGTTCACTAATGTGTTAATTTGAATTTATGGGGCATGTTTATGGGAATGATGGTGTTTGTGGTTTACATACCCAAGAAAAGCGTACTAGTAGGTTTTGGGGTTGTGGTACGTGTTAATGTAGGATCGACCATATTGGTTTTGGGTGTTAGTACAATGTAGGTGCGTGAATCGGATTTTTTTAGGACCAACTTGAAAATGTGATGACCCGTAAAATCAAATTGGTTAGACCCGCTTAACTATTTTGGAAATAGAAATCATCCCCAAATTGGGAGACGATTCAGGCTAGGTGCGACATGAACCTTAGTAATCGCCTAATTGCCCTCCACATTTCACAAATTCAAATCAATATAATCTCTAAATAAACGAAAGAGATTAAAGGAATAATTGACCCAGAGTTTGTGCATATCAAAGGTGGTGTGGTTGTATGTCACGACCCAAACCCGGCCCTATGGGTTTAGCACCGTAACTGACCAGTAATCCGAGATTACCAAAGGCCTGCCAATCAGTAATACAGTAAATACAGAGTTCGTGGGCTGAAGCCAAAATAGAAAACTAGTGTCCATAGAGCTGTGTTAATCTGTATGCCAAAAACATTTTTCATACATTTATGCATTCAAACCAGTACAGTATGTACACTTATTACAGACATTCAGTACGGGGACTCAATCCCCGATACCAGTACAGTCAACAATCTATACAGTAACGTCCAACAGTACAAAACAGTAGGAGACTAGTGGGGACACAAAAACACCCCAAGCCATGGCATGGCGTCTCGGAACCTCGCAAAGGAGGCACATTGGTCGCTTGACAAAATCGGGACTAACCCACGCCCTAGCTCCGGCCGGCCGAGAACCTACATATAAATATAACAAAGGAGCTAAAGCCCAAGGAATAACATAAAGCGAAGAGGTTATGAATGAATGTCCTTACAAAGAATGAAATCAGCTCATTTAAACAAGAGTTCGCCTTGCAAGATTTCACCAAACAAATATATGTGGTACATCCAATAGCCTATAAAAGAGGGTCCAAAAGGACCTAGTCTTAACAGACTCCAACAAAGAATGATGGCCAATCATTCAAGAAACAAGATGGTTCCACAAGGAAACCGACAGAGCTCAGAATACCAATAACAAGAGGTGCTAAGGATGCCACAATACAGCCAGAAAAAGGACATACATTCATTCAAGAATAATATCACCAAGAAATGGGTAAACAAGATTCAAGAGATAACCATTTTGAACATATCTTTACACAACTGCTACTCACAAAGGATTGGGCTATCAAGAGCTAGAGCGGCCCCGAGAGTCAACCCTAAACAATAATCAAATAGAACACACACTAAGTTTACAGCTGGAAAGGATGATAATTGAATCCCTAAATTCCCTGTGGTTCTATGTCTAAATCCTCATTAAGATGCTTTTAAACTAGGCCTAAGAATGCCTAGGATGCGATGAGGATGCAAAATACAGCTTGGAAGGCACTTTTCAAAAGTTGTCGAAAACAGGGTCTCGCCGAGCGAGCCTTCCTTCGCCGAGCGAGGTTACAAAATCAATGGCTTCGCCGAGCGAACAATCCTTCGCCGAGCGGTCCGATGAAACAAGAAAATATCGATGCTCAATTTTTACGCTGATGCCGCCAATGCTCGCCGAGCGAAGCTTCCAAAATCAAAGGGTTCGCCGAGTGAGCCTCCTTCGCCGAGCGGTCGATGAAACAAAGAAAAGTAATCGATGTTTAATTTTACGCTGATAACACGCTGATGCCCGCCGAGCGAAGCTTCAAAATCGCAGGCTCGCTGAAGCGAGGAATCCTTCGCTCGAGTGAGGAAGCAAAATCTGGAATTTCCAGATTTGTCTCCCAAGTTCGAACCAAGTATTCAACCATCCAAAACTCAACCTCTTGGCCCCAAATTCTGGAAAAACACTTCAAACTCAATGTATAACAAGTTTCAAAAGCCAATTTATGAATTCAAGCTCCAAAGGTGAGTCAATTAAACCATTTTCAAAACCCAATTTCAAGAATAATATTAAACATGCAATGCATGAGTTTTAATCCAAAATCAACCTTCAAATCTTGCTCTAATGAGCTCAATAGTTGGAAAATGAAGTGAAAACATGGACTATGATAAAAACATGGACATGCACGCATGATACTCCAAGAATTTAACTTCAAAACATGCCAAATGACCATGCATGCAACATTCAAGCTTCAATTCACTTTTTTATGAGCAAATTCATGGCTTACTCTCTAATTAAACATGGAGCATGCAAGAACAAGTTTAAACTCAACAAGGAGAAGAGGAATTTCTTACCTAGTGTTTCAATTTCAAGGTTTGGAGACTAAATTCACAAGTACACTTCAATCTACTACAAGTCTCCTAGCAATTCAAGCCAAATGTGTTGAAATCAACTCTCTCCTCTCTCCTTCTAATTTCGCAATGCTCACAAAATGGCCGAGAAGAAGTTTGATTATGTACTAAGGCTCTCATGATAGGCTTAAACAAGACCCACTCAATGGCAATTCCGTAATTAAGCCAAGGTTTGCAATTAACTCATTTTTAATCTAATTTAATCATTCCTAATCAATTTAGATAAAAATATCATTAAATCACAAATATTATGCCGATTACAAAACATCAAATCTGCTTTCTAAATCGTCACGATAAGGCCTTCAATTAGCGCTTAAACATAAATGCAAACAGATAACCATACACTCAAACAAATGCAACACGCAATTCAATAGACAAACTTATTCGCTGGCCATTCAGCTTTGTTCAAGACCATCCAGCCACTTATCACCATTAGCGCCGCTTAAGGGTAATCAAGATATAATTCAGGTTTAATCAGAATCAAGACGAGGGTCGTTAGCCTCCTCCTTATAAGGAGTTTAGTCCTCTAAACTCGAAGTTACCTTCACCGAAGAAAACAGATTTAGCGGAACAACCGGATATCGCCTAGCCATGTCATCTTCCCTTTCCCAAGTGGCATACACACCACCATGGTTCTCGCCAATAACTTTCACTAGCGGAATCTCTTTGTTTTCAATTTCTGATCCGCCGGTTTACAATCAGATAGGCCGCTCGTAAGTGTAGTCATCACCAACACGACACGGTAGGCTCAATCACATGAAACGGATCTCAAGATAATCTCTCAACATCGAAATGTGGAAGACGTTATGCATATGCTCCATTTCAGAGGAAGTGCAACTTGATACGCCACCGATTGATTTTCTCAATAACTGATACGGTCCGACATATCTTGCTAACTTGCCTTTTGACTCCAAAACGAAGTCTGCCTTTCATTGGTGTCACTTTCACAAACACGTGATCACCCACTTCATATTCTCTATCCCGCCTTCTCGACATCTCGCATAACTTTTCTCGTCACTGCGCTTACCGTCAGATCAATTTCACTTTCTCGGCCGTTTATATACAATCTTGCCCAAGAACGCCCATCTCCAACTTCGCCAGCAGATTGAGATCTACACTTTCGCCATACAATGCCTCGAAGGCGCCATACCAATACTTGAATGGTAGTCGTTGTAGGCGATTCAACCAACGAAATGACTTTCCCAATTTCTCGAAAGTCTAGTACACACATTCTCGAGGTCCTCTAGAGTCCTGATGGTCCTTCGATCATCCATCTGCTCGAGGATGATAGGCACTACTCAAATTTCAATTCAAGACTCCAATGCAATCAGAGGCTCGCTAACCTCGATAAACTTCAATCCTCGTCCAAACAATAGACACAGTAATTCGCCTAACAATTTCATCAATATAAATAATACCAATTTATCTCAAGATTATAGATTGTCTTGACAGTAGGAAGTGTGCAGATTTAGTCAATCTATCAACAATAACCCAAATAGAGTCCATACCTTTCTCGAGCGAGGTAATCCAACGATAAAATCCATCGTGATATGCCCCATTTCCATTCCGTACGGGTAAGGGTTGCAGAATCCGAAGTCGCTGATGTTCACTTTGACCGCTGACAATGGAGACACTTGGACACAAAATCACGATCTCCTTCTTCATTCCCGCCACCGAAATTGCTTTCAGATCTTGGTACATTTTCAGATTCCCGGTGAATCGAAAACTTCAAACTGGGCCTTCTTGTAAAACTCTCCTTTTCAATTCAAGGTCATTTGGTACACACACCGCCTTGAAATTTCAAGACATTGTTGTCAAATTTGAACCCTCTGCTTTTGAATCTCTTTCTTCAATAACCTTTTTCAAGAAATCATCTAGTTGTTGTTTTTCTTTAATTTCAATCAATGCGCGTTGAGCAGAATAGCATTAAGGTTCCACCTTGTTCTCTCAAAACGATTTCAATTTCGACTTTTCCGCATCAAGAAGCAACTCTTTTGTCCAACAAGAACAAAGTTAAGTTGGCAATCGATTTTCATTAATGCATCTAAGAACGGTGTTGGCTTTTTCCTGATGGTACAAAATCAGAGGTCATAATCTTTTATCGCCTAGCCATCTCCGCTGCCTCATATTCAGTTCTTTTCGAAAGTGAAAAAGTACTTGTGCTCTTGTGGTCAAGATACACCTCACATGTTGCTCCATACAAATAGTGACGCCAAATTTTCAATGCAAACACTATCGCAAAGAAGTTCTAGATCATGGGTCGGGTAGTTCTTTTCATGCGGTCTCAACTGTCCGGGAAGCATAAGCAATAACTCTCCCATTCTCGCATTAAAACACACCCCAAACCCTTATGAGAAGCATCACTAAACACAAGATAACCATCAAGACAAGGTAGAGTCGAATCCTGCACACAAGTCCGGTTTTCGCTTTGAAATGTCGATTCCTTTGGTCACCCACCAAATGATATCCCTTTCAGATCAACTGAAGTCAAGTAAGGCAATCTTAGAGAAATCTTTGACAAACCTTCAGAGTATCCACCAATCCCAAAAGCTTCGGACTTCGCCACATTGGTTGGTCTAGGCCACTTACTACGCTTCAATTTTTCAGGATCAACAGAATTCCATCTTTGCTAACAACATGTCCCAAAACATAACATGGTCAAGCCAAAATTCACACTTAGACAGCTTTAGCATACATTTCCGTTTCTTAAGGTTTGCAGGCAAGTCTCAGATGGTGTTCATGTTCTTCTACGCCTTAGAATATATCAATATGTCATCAATAAATACCACAATGAAATCATCAAGGTACGGTTTAAAAATTGCTCATAAGGTCCATGAATGCAAAGGCATTCGTGGACTCAATGGCATAACTAAAAATTGTAATGGCCATACCTCGCTCTAAAAGCAGCTTTTAGCAATATCTTCCGGTTTTACTTTCAGGTGATACCCGATCCGAGATCAATCTTGGAAAACACTTGTGCACCTCAGAATCGGTCAAATAAATCGCCAATACGCTGTAATGGGTATTTATTCTTTAGCTACCTTGTTCAATTCATGTAATCAATACACGCCTCATGAGCCATCTTTCTTCTTCACAAACAAAACAGCACCCCACTTGAAGCATCGCCCGATAAACTTCTTGTCTATCAGCTTCGCAATTGTACCTTCAATTCTTTCTTTCATTGAGCCATTCTCAGAGGGAGCTTTAGATAACTACCGTGAACCCAAGACTACATCAACAAAGAACTCAATCTCCTCACAATCAAATCTCGTAGATCATCCGAAATACATCCGGGAATTCTCTAACTATAGGAATGCAATTCACATCGCTTTTAACATTATCATTAGTGTGTATACCAATACGTAATACGTATATCCTTTACACCCCTTTCTAATCAATTTGACAGCCTTTACAGAAGAAATCAGATATGGAGGAGGTACTACTCCACTCCCATTAAACACAAATTCAGGCAAACCCGGTGGACGGAAAACTACTTGTTTTGTTACACAATCTATAGTGGCATGATATTTCTGTAGCCAATCCATCCCCAATATTACATCAAAATGGTCTATGTTCAATGGCAGTAAATCAATAAATAGGTGCATATCCCCAACAATAATCTCACAAGCAGGATACATATATGCACATGTCATGGATCCCAACAGTGATGATACAAAAGCAATAGTTCATGGGTTCTAAGGGTCTAGTCAATTTACGCTAAAAGCATGCGACACATAAGAATGCGTAGACCTTAATCAATCAATACATAAGCATTTTGAGCACAGATAGAGAGGATACTTGACACAACAGCCTCAAGAGTTTTGCACATCTCCTAAGATTAGGGCGAACACTGCCCGCCTCATAGGCTCTTTCCCTGTGAGCTTTGGGTTAGGCTTTGGTGTTACATTTGATGTCACCAGCGCAGTTTTTTACCACTAGTCAAGGGGGTAGGGGCGCTTGATTCTCTGTGGCCCACCTTGCCACACACCAAACAGTTCTCAACTGGGTAGCAAACCCCTTTGTGCTTGTTGCCACATATGGAACAGGTGGAGTAAATCCACTCCCTTGGTCACTAGTCATCGACCCCTCAGATTCTCGCTTTCTTGTTTGCCGGGTTATGCCCGCCTTTCTTAAATTTAAAACCCCGCTTTTCCCTTGCCACTCACTTGTCTGTTTCAGATTGTTTCACCGCCGCATATTTATCTCGCCATCAAAGCCCTGGCCAAGAACACCCACAAAGGTTGGCATTTTCAAAACACTTATTCGATCCTCAGATAGCAAAGATTGAGGCCGCCTTCAAATCTCCTGCCTTCTTGTAATCGGTATCCACCATGTGGGGCATACCTAGCAAGTTCAAGAAATTGCTTTTCATACTCCAATGACAGACGCCTTGCCTCGCTCCCGCTTGTTCAAACTCTGCTACCTTTCGCCCTCGATGCAATCGAGGAAAATATTTTTCAAAGAAGGACTCTTGAATCGAGCCCAAGTCATTACAAGGTTTGCATCACGGTCAACATCCACCACCTTCTAGCTTCTTCCCCGCAGGTAAAGGTGGCTAACAATACCTTGTGTGCTTCGAGCACTAAACACTTTAACAAATTTTTCGCCAGGACCCATGCTTCAAATTTTTACGGCTCTAAGCCTCCTCGAAAGGATTGCGGTTTCATCTTCTAACTTACGAGTCAATGTAATGATATCCACCTCATTAACATTCACATTCTGTACATTCGCAGATTTTGTTCGGCACCGAGGAGGAGGTGAGGTGAGGTCATGGTCTTGTTGTCGGTCCAAATTTCCAATTACTAGTTCCATCATTTGTTCAAGTCCGCCATTCTAGCCTCGTGAGGATGATGCTTCGCCATTTGCATTATCCATTTCACTATAAAGCGCTTAAGACAGCTTATCATTATAAACAATTGTACAATTAAACAGCTTTAACATTTATTCAATACCATAAGCACACACTTTTCAAATTCATGAGATGCCCTAATTGCTTTTCTAGGACACCCTATAGCTCATTTGGACACGTAAAGTGTATAACTCGTGGTTAAGTATCGCTTGATACCACTGTCACTTACCCAAACCCGCCCTATGGGTTTAGCATCAGAATCGCCAAGAATCCGAGATTACCAAAGGCCTCGCCAATCAAGAATACAAGAAATACAGAGTTCAGGTTGGAAGCCAAAAACAAGAAAACTAGTGTCCATAGAGTCGGTTAATCAGATGCCAAAAACATTTTTCATACATTTATGCTCAAACCAAGACAAGATGTACACTTATTACAGATATTCAAGACGGACTCAATCCTCGATACCAAGATACCAACAATCTATACAAAGAACGCCCAACAAGACAAAACAAGAGGAGACTAGTGGGGACACAAAACACCCCAAGCCATGGCATGGCGCTCTGAACCTCGCAAAGGAGGCACATTGGTCGGCTTGACAAAATCGGGGACTAACCCACGCCCTAGCTCCGCCATTGCCGAGAACCTACATATAAATATAACAAAGGAGCTAAAGCCCAAAGGAATAACATAAAGCGAAGAGGTTATGAATGAATGTCCTACAAGAATGAAATCAGCCCATTTAAACAAGAGTTCGCCTTGCAAGATTTCACCAAACAACATATGTGGTACATCCAATAGCCTATAAACAAGAGGGTCCAAAAGGACCGAGTCTTAACAGACCAACAAGAATGATGGCCAATCATTCAAGAAAAGATGGTTCCACAAGGAAACCGACAGAGCTCAGAATGCTTAATAACAAGAGGTGCTAAGGATGCCACAATACAGCTTCAGAAAAAGGACATACATTCATTCAAGAATAATATCGTCAAGAAACGCTCGTAAATAGTATTCAAGAGATAACCATTTTGAACATATCTTTACACAACTGTTACTCACAAAGGATTGGGCTATCAAGAGCTAGAGCGCCCCCAGAGTCAACCCTAAATAATCAAATAGAACACACACTAAGTTTACAGCTTGGAAAGGATGATAATTGAATCCCTAAATTCCTCTGTGGTTCTATGTCTAAATCCTCATTAAGATGCTTTAAACTAGGCCTAAGAATGCCTAGGATGCGATGAGGATGCAAAAATACAAATGGAAGGCACTTTTCAAAGTTGTGAACAGGGTCTCGCCGAGCGAGCCTTCCTTCGCCGAGCGAGGTTACAAAATCAGCTTCGCCGAGCGAACAATCCTTCGCCGAGCGGTCTAATGAAACAAAGAAAATATCGATGCTCAATTTACGCGCGATGCCGCCGATGCTCGCCGAGCGAAGCCTAAAATCAAAGGGTTCGCCGAGCGAAAGCCTCCCTTCGCCGAGCGGTCCGATGAAACAAAGAAAAGTAATCGATGTTTAATTTTACGCCGATACCACGCCGATGCCCGCCGAGCGAAGCCAAAATCGCAGGTTTCGCTGAAGCGAGGAATCTTCGCCGAAGCGAGGAAGCAAAATCGAATTTCCAGATTTGTCTCCCAAGTTCGAACCAAGTATTCAACCATCCAAAACTCAACCTCTGGCCCCAAATTCGGAAAAACACTTCAAACTCAATGTATAACAAGTTTCAAAAGGCAATTTATGAATTCAAGCCCCAAAGGTGAGTCAATTAAACCATTTTCAAAACCCAATTTCAAGAACAATATTAAACATGCAATGCATGAGTTTTAATCCAAAATCAACCTTCAAATCTCGGCCTAATGAGCTCAATAGTTGGAAAATGAAGTGAAAACATGGACTATGATAAAACATGGACATGCATGCATGATACTCCAAGAATTTAACTTCAAACATGCCAAATGACCATACATGCAACATTCAAGCTTCAATTCACTTTTTATGAGCAAATTCATGGTTTACTCTCTAATTAAACATGGAGCATGCAAGAACAAGTTTAAACTCAACAAGGAGAAGAGGAATTTCTACCTAGTGTTTCAATTTCAAGGTTTGAGACTAAATTCACAAGTACACTTCAATCTACTACAAGTCTCCTAGCAATTCAAGCCAAATGTGTTGAAATCAACTCTCTCCTCTCTCCTTCTAATTTCGGCAATGTTCACAAAATGGTCGAGAAGAAGTTTGATTAAGTGTACTAAGGCTCTCATGATAGGCTTAAACAAGACCCACTCAATGGCAATTCCGCATTAAGTTGTTGTTTGTAATTAACTCATTTTTAATCTAATTTAATCATTCCTAATCAATTTAGATAAAAATATCATTAAATCACAAATATTATGCCGACACAAAACATCAAACGGCTTCTAAATCGTCACGATAAGGCCTTCAATTAGCGCTTAAACATAAAATGCAAACAGATAACCATACACTCAAACAGATGCAACACGCAATTCAATAGACAAACTTATTCGCTGGCCAGCTTATTCAGCTTTGTTCGCATTCATCCACACTTATCAACCATTAGCAGTTCCGCTGGCAATCGATATAATTCTGGTTTAATCTGAATCAAGACGAGGGTCGTTACATTGTACTTGGCGCTGAAAAGTCATACAAGAACACTAATTTTGTTGGTCAATCGGAGGTGTTCTCGTGAATCCAATTTAGCGAGCGGTAGTGGACTAGTTATCGCGATACAAACATGAACAATGTCTCATGTGATGACCAAACTCAAAAATGGTGCGCGAACGTGAACATAAACAATTGGTGCGTGAATCAAGTTAACGTGAACGCTAACGTGAACAATGGTGCGAATTCGCTTAACATGAGCGTGAACGAACAATGGTGAGGTGATATCGCAAATACCTTTTACTTATATGTTGTAGAACAATACGATGGATCATTCACGTAAAAAAGGTTAGAAAGAGAAAAGCAAAGAAGAAAGAGAGAAAAGAATAACGTGAAAGAAAAGTATAAGAAGGTAAGAGGGATGGGAAAAAAGAGAAGACGAGAGAAAACTAAAAAAAAAGTTGATACCTATATCTAAAACTAAAAACCATGATGAGACTACATGCACTTGATTAAATGTTTTCATATTTTTCGTAATCGGCAAGTTAACGTGAATGTGAACAATGGTAACGCGAATA